>QLSS01000485.1:0-31384 GCA_024372645.1 Trichomalopsis sarcophagae | reverse complement strand
GGTTTTTACAGCTGATAGCGTTTATAAATTCGTTTGCATAGTCATGGGGGGTTTACTTGTATATAAGCTACCTACTGACGTATATCCCTATGTGAAAATCGTTGTGTAGCTTTCTAATTGGTTTTTTTTTTAGTACACAAAGAGTTTTTCATGTTAATTAAGATGGTAACTAACAGAAAAGAGGCTGACGCAAAGCCCCGCTCTCCGTCTTTTTCAAATTGCGCGCGAGTGCGGAGCGCCAAAGAGAGCGTGGCCGCGGAGCAGGCCACTGCGCATGCTCCGGATCCGCGTACAGCAGAAGAGCAACTCTCGCAAAATGGACTATGGAATTCATTTTCTACTCCGCGCGGTCTGAATTGAGCCGCTTGGTGCGTTTTCTGCACTTCCGGTCGCCAACCCTGCTTGGAGTGCGTGTGTACGCGCGCGCTAGTATTTGTATGAATACATGATACTAATAATAATTTGATTTAATTTGTCAAAACCTATTCGAATGCATACGTTAATTAATTATGAAAAGAATGCTACTCTGTTATGTCTGTTGATAATTTTTATTAATGTATGCGAATTTTTAAAATAAAGAGCTTATTAGGAAATATATTATATAAAATATAATAAGATAAATATATTTATGAAAGAATATAATACAAATATTTGAAACTAACCTTTTTTCCTGTATTTACATAATGAACTATAAAATTTGGTCGATATGTTTATATTACGAATTTGTTTATGTGTTTCATTTTTCATTCAATCAGTGATAAATCAAAGTGAGAAAATAATCATTAAATTTGCTGGCTGCATCACTATAAATTAAAAAAAAAAAATATATACATAAATCTATAATCAAAACAGTTTTTAATGTTTTATATATTAGCGCTGTCAATCAATATTAATGCGATATTTAAATTTTTATATTACATTTAAAAACTTATGCATTTTGCAATCAAACATAATCTTTATACATATTTTTTTTTTATTCTTCATAACAAGTGCTGCAATTGAGTGATATTAAAACGTATTTAGAGTTTATATTTATTTAAACAATTGACATTGTGATGAATCACGTGAATGATCCAGATAATATTCAACAATTGAACCTGGATACAATACAGGTTGATGAAATAGAAGAAATGGATACTCAAGAAGGTGAATTAGTGTTTTAGTAATGTTTATATTTTGGAAAGGTTTCAGTAATAGATTAATATTTTTAAGTGCAATAAGGTACACCGTTTGTAAAAAAGATCATGGTGCATTGTATACATAGTATTTTATTGTGGGTACAGTCTATTTACACTCACCTGTGTATGTATATGGTACCCGGTGAATATTATGTAGTACATGGTAGTTTTTATTGAAGGTATAATCACGTTGTGTGGGTAGTAGATAGTACACAGTACACATTATATATGGAACTTTGCAAGTGCAATTTTTTTTAGTATAGGTTAACTTGTGATTAAGTTGTAATATAACTGAAAAGTTTTTGCATTGCTGGAGGCCATCCTTAAATTAAAGCCAAACATCAGCCAATTTTGAGTGTTATTATATAATTATATCATATATATGCAATTCGCGGCATGATAGAGGCCTAGTACATTTAAAATCAATAGTTTACTTATGACACAATAATCTTAAAATTATTCAAATTTTCTTTTGAAACTAAGGTAAAACTACCAATAAGCAGTCAGTGACCAGTACTGGGACATTTGGGCAATATTTTAATTTTATAAAATATATGTATTTCTTGAATACATTTTTACTTGACCATAATGATCTATAATGGATAATACTATATGATAGACCAATACTGTTACCAATGAAAAAGTTTGTCAATTATTAATCACTCAATAAAAGTAACAGCATTGGTCTCGATATTAAGGTAGTTTACTTGGCCCAGAAGTGCTCAATTCGAGGTTAAATTAGAAAATTAATTTTTTTAAATATTATGCATGTTAGTAAGTGTAAAAACTCTAGAATTTTTAGTTGTATATTAAAACACTGTGTTTATTTGCACCAAAAATCCACGTAATTACGTGGATCTAATATTTGACTTCACCACGTATTTTTGCATGAAAAATTTAGAGACACGTAATTTTCCGAAGTAAAGTACAGACCCGTAAATTTTCCGGCATGGATATATTTTTTAAAATCTTGTAACTTTATGAATTTTACATCCACATAAAACTTAGATTCACGTAAATCTTAGATCCAAGTAAATCTTAGATCCACATAAAGCTTAAATGCACGTAAATCTACATAAATATTATATCCACGTAAATCCACTTAAAAGAGAAGTTGACCAACGTAAAGTGATATAAAAGCTTCATCTCCGTCACATCTCTTACAAAAATAAAAAAAAAGTTTGAAACATATATACAATTTTTTCACTCTGTTCTGTATTTAAATTCAATCTGTATAATATTGCTCCGAGATCGTTATAGGATTGCCTTACCCCTGAGGCAATTTTATAAATTTGATGTTAAAGTTGTAGACAGATTTTTAGAGTGGCTGTTTAGGGAGCTGCAAATTCGTGTATAACTACTTTAAACAAAGTTCTTGAAACCCAATTATTTGATTTTTTATTTTTATGTAACTATTTCAAACAATAAAACCACAAAATATGCTTTCAAGTTAGCCCCCCTTTTCCTTACTGATAGCATGGAATTAAAACTTTCGATTGATCTAATGTTAAAAACCCTACTGAAAAGAGGCAGATGACAATCAGGTGATATCAGTTTAATATTTTTATTAATGCTGATAGTTATAAATATGCGTTTGTATGAGGTAAAATGTTAATGATAATCAGCTGATTATCAGGTGACAATCATCAAACAATTTGTAATGTTGATTAATTTTATTCTAAGTTGTTTTAAATTATTAAAATTGATAAAATTTATATAATGAGAGCCCAGTTAGCATCTGGATAATAACACCAAAAGTCTGAATGTGAGCTGCAAAATTTGTATTTTACAAGATTAGAATTTTGTTTGTTTAAATAAAATTATTAATAAATAAATATTTTAGAGCTTACAACCAGACTTTTGGTGTTATTATCCAGATGGTAACACCTAAATAGGTCCACATTATGTGAATTTTATGAATTACAATAATTCTATATAACTTGAAGTACAAATATTCAACGTCACAGATTGTTTGATGATTCTCACCCGATAATCAGCTGATTTTCATTAACATTTTATGTCATATAAACACATATTTATAACTATCAGCTTTTATAAAATTATTAAGCTGATATCTAATAATCAGCTGATAGTCATCTGCCTTTTTTCAGTAGGGAGAACACTGATTGCCCTATCAAATTTTTATTTCCTTGATTCGTATTATGATTTTACATCATAACTTAGTTTTTCAAATAAATGTATAATATATTTTCTTTGTGATTAAACAAAAAAATTACACTAAAGACTTAGCATATGCTTCCCATGTTAAAATACACAACTTAAAGACCCAATATCCTTAAAAATCAAACCGCTCGGGGGGCAAACAATTTGACATGTTTTAGAGGACACTTAATAGAACATATTTACTAAATTTAAGCAATCTGTATGAAAATTAATTTTTCTAATGAACAACATTAAGTGATCTATTGACAATTAAAAAGATCGTCTTAAAATGTTGCGCACCACTTTTTTCAGCTTGCACGTAGCTTTTTAGTGACTTAACTAAGAATAAAGACTTTGTTTTGAAACTTTTTCCAAACAAATTTGCGATAGATATTTGCTTTTGCCAGTTTCGGGATATTCTTAGATCCAGAAATGTTTGACAAATGCTAAATTGTGAGAAAAAGAATTGTATTTCATAAAATTAATTAGTGGTCATTTACTGGTACACCAAAAACAATATGTGCCGAATACTTGGCCCTACGTATATGGACCATTGTTGTGACGTCAGAGTAAAGTTATGGTTTAGTTTAGAAAGTCATGCAATACTAAAACTATTATTTGGTATGCTTTTATATTCTCAATGACTATTCATAATGTAAATATTATTTTCAATCCGAAAATTTATGACTTTCTAAGGTTAATACAAAAATCATAATAAATAAAAAGTATAAATAACATGGTCCAAGAATTGGGACTGGGAATTATGAAAACTGGTACTCAATTTAAAAAAAGGCTCAGCTATTGGTACATGCAGTCAAATCATATTAAATTTTAATTATCTTTTGTTTGAGTAAGGAAATAACTAAACAAACAACGACATTATTTTTAGAGATTGAACCTTGAAATTTTGTATTCTAACATGGGAAGCCTATACCGAGTTTGAATTTTGAGGATGTATAGTTTAATTGCGAAGTGAGTTTTCTTAGAATATTAAAAAAAAACTAGCTCATGTTGTAAAATATCAGTATAAATCACGGAAAAAAATTGGATAGGGCAAACAAGGCTTTTTTTTAAGATACAACAATTCAAAGTTTTCATCCCATGCTATCAGTATATCTATATAGGTGCGCAGTGTTCCTCTCTCTTACAAGTTTTGAGAGTATTTTATAATCTAAATGATTTGTATCACCATTCTAATGTTTGATACTATGAATTGTAAGGTTTTGACATTAGATAACACTGTATAATATCTTAAAAAAGGAATTTTCTAATAAAAACTCTAATTGAGCACCACTGCAGCTGGTGAACTACCTCAAGGGTATGTCAGAGCCAATATGACCAATTGTGACCTTTACCTCGAATAATAGTTTACATTACCCTACTGAAAAGTGGTAGATCCCAATCAGCTGATTATCACATGATAATTAGCTGATGAGCATGCTAAAACGTCAACTAATTATTAATTGATATCAGTTTCATATTTTTATTAGCTAAAGCTATCAATTTGCGTTTATATGAGACAAAATTTTAATGATATTCGGCTGATAATCAGGTAACAATCATCGAAAGATGTGTTACCTTAAAGATTTAAAAGTTGTTTAAAATTATAATTACTCATAAAATTCACATAATTTGAGCCTAATTAGGTTTTACCATCGGGAAGATGACACCAAAACTCTAGATGTGTGCTCCAAAACTTTTATAGCATGCTAACCTCAAAATGCCAACTTTATTGTCGATTTTGAAGTTGTTGTGCTATAAAATATCGTATGAGACTGATGTGGGAGGTGTTTTTCTACCTTGCTCGAGATTTTTCGCACGAGCGAAGCGAGTTCGAAACCATCTCCCACAACAGTGTCATAATATACTATTATTTTACAATGATTTTATTCAAACGAAAAATTTACTTAATCTTGTTAAACAAAAATTTTGGAGATTGCAGTCAGAGTTTCGGTATTATCATCTTGATGGTCCTACTGGTTTTGATAAAAAAAGCAGATTTTAATAAAATTTGATGGATTATTAAATATTGTCCTTAAGATGACTCAGTTAAATTTTTGGAATCAGGGGCTATCTTGATAGCAAGATATTAGCATTTTCATTTAGGCTCATACATCATACTGTCACGTCAACCTACTATAATGTAGACTCGCCGCTCAATGCACCCACAGGTAATGTGTCGACCAACAACATACCTCACCATGGTATTGGGTATATTCCACGGTAGACATATCAGAGGCCAAACAAACCAACGTTGGTTGGCTTCGCAGAACACGACAAAACAACCAAGCTACTGACATGCGCATAACAATACAAAGGGTCTAATGGAAAGTCATACTAATTTATGAATTTTACAGAATCTAAAAAGCAGTTTCTAATGCAAATTTTCAAACAATAAGATAAATATCTGAGGAATAATTGTTGCTTTTAAAAACTATCATTGGGTACTTCTAAGTAATAAAAGAAAATAGTTGAACATACAAATGGTACATTTAACCTCAAAAAGTGAGTTAAATAAGCTTTCTTATGAAACTTGTTATTGATAATTAGAACAAATTGACATGTTTTAATTCGATGTATGATTTTTATTTAGCGTGCCGTAATTTGTACGGCTTCTTAAATACACTCTACTTCGTAAATAAACGAAATACATAAAAAGCCTTCATTTTGCCTAGTTCAGTATCGAGAGAAGTCCTTTAAGGAACTAGAAGCATTTTACCAGCTACTGGTCCAGTAGTCTATATGGATACGTTCTCATTGGCCTTTAGGATATTCCTAATGATGTGTGTTGAATTTATTAGAAGCATGAGCATGTTTGGCACACTCAGCACAAGATTTAGCAATAAGTTCAATGTCTGCATCAATTCATGGCCAGTAAACAAAAGATCGTACCAAACCTTTCATTTTGACAATGCCCAGATGTGCTGAATGAATGTCGTTTAAGATTGCTTGACGAAGAGACGATGGAATAAAAACTCGATGTTCAAAAATCAAGCAATTTGAAGATAGACTATAAGAAGACTCAGCAGCTTTGTATCCATGACGAGATAAATCTTGTTGCGTTAGAATCTTTACGAGTTTCCTTCGCAATCTACTCTGCTCGTACAGGAAACTGATTGATCTGGTTGATAATAAATGTGTCAAAAGGATTAAGTTAATTCTTTGTAATTTCTTCTATAGCGTCAACCGTTAAAGGAAGTGGAGCACGTGAACGATAATCTGCATTTGCAGTAGCTTAGTTGGTTTGAACTTAATATCGTAGTTGAAATGAGCTAAGTAATCAGCATAATTAGCCATTCGACTGATACAAAGAATAGGAAGTGATTTTTCAGGATGAAAAATCTATGTCAATGACTTGTGATCTGTATACAGTGTAAAATGACGAGAGTACAAATAATTGAAAAGCTTCTTTGTCGATTTGAGGATAGCGTTGTTCAGTAGCAGTTAATATACGGCTTGGATAAGCAATTGGCCTTTCAATTCCGTTGCTAAGTTTATGTGATAAAACAGTTCCTAGTCCTGCTTTGCTTGCATCGGTGGCGAGTATGAGAGGTAAGGATGGGTCGTATGGCATCAAGACTTGAGGAGAAATGAGAATATTTTGGAGCTCTTCGTATGCTTTATCAACAATTGGCGACCATTGAAAAGATGATATAAGAAGCATGTATCGAAGTGGTCGAGCTTTTGTAGCTAAATCAAGAATGAATGAATTGTAGTACGTAGCTTTACCAATGTACAATTCTAATTCTTGAGGTGTAGAAGGTTTAGGTGCATCACAAATTGCCTTGATGTGAAAATCAGATTGATGAATACCTTGGGTATCTAGTTTATGGCCAAAAAATTCTACAGAATTTGTAGCGAAAACACATTTACGTCGATTGAGATAAACATTATTTTCAAGAAGACGGATCAAACACGTTTCCAAAATAATCAACAATTCTTCAAAAGTTTCAGCCCATACAATGATGTCGTCGAAAAAATGTTCAATGCTTTTTAGAGCTTGTAAGATTTCTTTTAAACAACGTTGTCAAACTGCAGGAACATTAGCTGTGCCGTAAACAGCTCGTGTAGGACGAATCAACCCATGTGTAGGAGTGAGGGATTGAGGGTTAGAGTATGGCTGTACTCGTCGTCATCAGGAAGATGAGTATAAGCATCTGTAATATCAATATATGCGTAAATTTCAGTTCCTTTTACTTTGTTGAAAATATTACTAGGTTTTGGAATAGGGCATTCATCTATTATTATACGTAGATTCAACGTAGGTTTATAATATCCAGTTATACGAATATCACCATTTTTTTTTAATAACGACGTGTGCAGGCGAAGCCCACTCAGAAAAATGGACTTTTTTGTAAAATCCAGACGCAAGTTAGCGTCAACTGCTTTAGAATATTTGTCACGCAACGCATATGCTATACTTGAGCACAAGCAAAAACAGGAAAAGTTCCAGGTTTAAAATGTATCAACTGGAGGTCCAGTAAGTTTTTCCAGCTATTTCACTGAAAACTTCAGCGCACCTTGTCAAAAGTTGATCAAGCTGTGCTTGTTGAGTCACAATCACGAGTTAATAAAGGTGGAAGAGTAGAAAGTGCATTAACCTTGATTGGAGAAAAGAGTTCGGTCCAATTAATACGTGATTGCATTGTGAAATCCATTCACGACCAAATAAGGAATCGTATGAGCCTCGAATAACGTAGACTGGAAGTTGACGAGATGTAGAACCAAATGATACATTGACAGAGTAAGTACTGATGCAGTTGAGGCGATCTTGCGAGTAACTCATGAATTTCTTAAAAGTTGGCTGCAATTGAAAATTGGGTTTGAGTTTACAAAGTGTATAGCTACCTATGAAACCATATGGCGCACCAGAATCTAATTCCATATTTAATTTGTGTCTTTCAATTAGCACTTGAAGAATTTTCTTACTAGAAGAATCAATAACGTGGATTTCTTTGACTGCGTTGAAACATTTTAATGTGTCTATTTGTTTTGCAGGCTTTTCAGAACTTTGTATTCGAGAAGTAGAAAGCGAAGATGAAGCTCTGCAAACTTTCGTTATGTGCCCACTTTTTCTGCAGTTACTTTTGCAGTTACACTCAGAAGTACGAAACGGACACTCACTGCGTTTATGACGTTCTCCGCATCCATAACAAGCGTACTCACCTTATTGTTCGCCATGATCTTGCTTCCGACAAGCACTGTGCGATGTATGCGAAGTATTCTCTTTATGCTTGAAATGCATTGTTGAATAAGATAGTGTATGTATCTTATTAGAAGTAGAGGTAACCTCATCTGCTGTTTGACTAGTTGACTCCAATGTATGTGCTATTTGAATGTAGTAGGTTTCTTGTCGATTATTTCGTCGCGCATATCACAATTGGTGAGACCATGTAAGAGCTGCTCAATCAGCATCCTGTCGAGAAATGTATCGTATTCGCAGAGCATCCGCTAACTCCTTCGTCACAGCAGCAATCAATGCAGTAGAAGGTTCCTCTACGTCTGACATGGTTATGTTGAATTCGTAATAAAAATATGCATTTTTCACTATTTCTCTCTGCGTGTTATTGTAGTAGAATATAGAAAATCAAGTAATTGGTGTATTTTCGAAACCAATTCTGACACCAAAATATTGTATATGTAAAGAATAAACTTAAATAGTGTGAACAGATGTTTACTCAAAGATAGGTTTATTTGGAATGACAGTTATTATTTACAATCAATAATATGAAGTTGCATGAAAAACAATAGAACTTAAAAAGAACGTTAATTAAAATATACTACAGTATTCAACCATCGAAGTTAGTGAAAATTCACAAAAATCGAACTTAAGACAGTCATAACTTTTAAAATATGGGCTTTAGAGAAACATTTTATAGATGATTTTCGTCTTTGTACCATTTCGGAGATAAATCTTTTGCTTGGTACATATACACCTGCAAACGAATGTCATTAATAAGACGTAATATACACATCAACTCAGCGAGATATACACGCGTCTAATACACCAACTGAAACAAAAACAAAACAAAAGCGATTGACGTCAGAATTGTGACGTTGGTATAGAAAAAATGTCAATAAACCGTTTGATTTCCCGCACATTATATAAGCTGCGCGAAATCGACAAGCGAACGAATTCGAGATCGAACAGCTGAGAGAGCGACACCTGTATCTCCTCTCCCCCCGCGCGCCGTCTGAACGAGACATATCCCATAATATCCGCATATATATACCGACGTTCAACTAGAGTTTCTGTAATTTTTTTCTTGTTTATTTGCTATTGTTAAATATCAAACGAGATGCCATGTACATAATGTTAATATGAATAAACAGTTTCCTGGTGAGGGTGGCATTGACCACCGAAACGTCGGAGGAAGAAAAGAGAAAAACTATTGTGGTTTTTTTCTCCTTCCTCACACACAACCTGCCTCAGGAAGACCGATAGAGCCAACATTATTCTATTTTAAACAATTTTATTTTATTGAAAATTTATGTTAGATAAATCGCGCGATTGGTCACGCAATTAATCGTGCGACTAATCGCGTCGAAAAAAGTTTGATAAATTAACGTGAATAATAGCGTAATTATTTACGTGATTAGTCACGCGAATAATCAAGCGATTTTTGTTCAGTAGAAAACAGCTGTGTTTTTCTACTCTTCCTGTCTGAGGAATCTGAGTTCCTTCACTACCAGAAATTTTCGGAGTTCTCCCTTTTCTCATTTCTTCTCTTATTTAGAGTACATCTTTTTTTTCTATAAAAAGAGCAATTTTCTTACTTTCTCGTCTTCCCTTTGTATCCTGTCCGAGAGAATCGTGAACACGGACATTATCGTGTCTGCGTTCCACGTGCTTACGGTCCTTTTCCTCGTTTACGCCATTTTCCTTTCTTGCTGGGCTTGTGTCAGCGACCGGAATCCCCTTTATCCTCCGATGGACCAAAGAGTTGTTCATCGGGAATTCAGATTAATCTTGTCACGGATGAGCGCTATAGTCCGGGACCTGGGTATCTTCCCGTGTGCGTGGTGAGGTCCAGTTCAGTCCAGAAACAAGATTTTTCTTATATATTTTGACCCGCATAAACCGAATCCGTTATGACCGTCTTAAGTTCGATTTTTGTGAATTTTCACTAACTTCGATGGTTGAATACTGTAGTATATTTCAATTAACGTTCTTTTTAAGTTCTATTGTTTTTCGTGCAACTTCATATTATTGATTGTAAATAATAACTGTCATTCTAAATAAACCTATCTTTGAGTAAACATCTGTTCACACTATTTAAGTTTATTCTTTACATATACAATATTTTGGTGTCAGAATTGGTTTCGAAAATACACCAATTACTTGATTTTCTATATTGTAGTAACTTTGATGGTTGAATACTATGAAACGGACTATTGTTTTCTGAGTTTCCAAATAATTTTATCTTTTTCAAGTTATTAATCACATACTTATAGAGAAAAATCGAAAATTAACGTATATTACTTTATTTATATAAACAAACGGCATTTTGATGGGCGCATCACCCGTCTTACAAATTCCGTGATTTTTTAATAATCTTTTACGTAGGTATTTTAATAACATGTTTCTATTATTTTATTACAATTATAACAGTCAAAGTCATTAATTAATCTGTAATTATGAGTTGTCAAATAAACTTTATAGCAATTTCAGTAGCAACTTCAGTGAATTTATTTTTGCATGTTTTTTTTTTCTTACATAAACAGAATGAGCTACGTGCTATTTTAGCTCGAACACAAGAGCAGGTATTTCTAGTACATGATTTGTAACTACAATTAGGTGTTAAGTCATCTATCGGAGGTAATAACATTAATATCTTTTTTGGCTATAACATTTTATTATCTTCAATATAGCCAAATTGAAGAGGTTTTAAAATTTCAGCTTTTTGGGGGTAATTTACTAATATTTAGTTTTGTTCCATAATGAAATTGATAATTGCGAAGGTCATTAAATGATTTACAAGTACTGTCTTTTCGTAAAACTTATATTAAGTACGATTCTGCTTGATCAATACAACTTTTATTTATAAATATTTCTGATGTACCTAGAATATGTAAAAATATTTCTAAAATAACATAGATAAGCTTTACTTTTATAGCACTGCGTGGTATAAATCTGCACTTACGTCACGCTTATCTGTGGAATAATTAGTCTAATTATTGCGGCAACGTGACGAAAAATTTATACTATACAGTGCTATAAAATATTGTACGATACTCGTATAAGTTGCCTATCATAGCACAACGTTACTTATGCCACACGGTGTAAAAAAATGTTGTTTTGTATTAGAACCTAATATCTCACGATTGAGTAACCGGAATTGGATGAAATTTTGTTAGAGTATAGTTTAAGTTATGTGGAATAAGATGAAAATATTGAGAAAGCCCACGATAGTTTTCAGGGGCTCTAAAATTCAAGATAAAAAACCCATTTCTGATTTTAGCGATAAAATTTTTGCCTTTTTCAATAGTAATAATATATATCTTTATTGTATTTCACTATTCGTGTTTACAATCTTTGCACTGCGACGTTGCAGGCATCGTCGTCAGCCGGGCCTGAGCGACCGAGAGAGAGATAGAGGGAGAAAAGCCGAGCGCGCGAACGCGGCGCGACTTGGCAGTTCTCCTATGTTTCTCGTCGATCAATCACGGTTTTTGGCGCGTGTGAAGTGTGAGAGAGTGCGAACACGAGGAAGAGAGAGAGAGAGAGAGAGAGAGAGAGAGAGAGAGAGAGAGAGAGAGAGAGAGAGAGAGAGAGAGATTTTAAATTTATTTGCGTACATTGTATTATAGTACAATAGTAAGAATTAGCATTATGCAGTTAAAGTAAAAATAGTAAATATAAATTAGAAGTAAAGTAAGTTGAGGCTTGTGTAGAGTAAGTGTAGTGTAAAAGTGTACTGATAGTGAAGATGATTAGTATGAGAATGAGTAAGTGTGTGCGTGTACATGAATGTCTATGAGTTATGTGTTTTCGAGTTTAAAGTAGTAGTCTTTAGCAAGCCTTTTGAAGGTGACACTAGATGAGGTGTTTCTGATGTGAGATGGCAGGCTATTCCATAAGTATGAGGCGCTGATATGAAACGAGTTCCTCAGCGTCTCAGTCGCGAAGGCAGGTATTTCCAGTGGTGTCACCTCACCCCTCACAGGCCGGGGCGAGACGCGGAAGTCAAAAAAGGCCAGTACGTATGATGGTACGACCGTGTTAAACATTTTATGAAGGAAGCAGACTGTGAAATACTTCCTGCGTCCAGCAGTGGTTAGCCACTGCAGCTCCCGCCTGTACGGGGAGATGCGCTCATCTCTCCTTACACCATAGATGTACCGGATTCCTGTATTCACGAGTCTCTGTAGTTTTAAGTCGAGTTCTTGCGTCAAGTCACAGTATGCAAGAGTACAGTAGTCGATTAGCGGAAGCAGTGCCTGCACGAGATGTTTACGCAATCTGAGGTTGGTACTTTTTCTATAAAAGTAAAGCCTGTACATTAGCGAGTGAGCACGCTTACACACTTGTGTAACATGCTCCTTCCACGAGAGTTTAGAGTCAAGCACCAATCCCAGATTGCGCACGGAAGACTCAAAGCTGACCTGGGCACCCCCGATATTAATGAAAGTGTTGGCTGTAGAGGGAAGAAGATTTATGTAGTAGCGGGAGCCCAGGACAATTGCCTTGGTTTTAGTAACATTAAGTTTAAGTTTGTTTTGCGCAGCCCAGCCCGTTATCCTCTCGGCATTAGCACTCATCCTGTCTGATAAAGAATCGAGCTCCTCGAGGTGGCAATGACTGTAGATCTGCAGGTCATCCGCGGAGATGAGATGGGAAACATCGGAATCTAGGCAGAAACCGATGTCATTGATGTACAGAGCGAACAGCAGGGGACCTAAAACGGAGCCCTGCGGAACGCCGATGTTAAGACGCTGCAAGGAAGAACGCTCGCTACTGTCACCAACGACAGCCTGCTCTCTTCCAGTGAGATAGGAGGCAAACCAGCGGATAACCTGTTTAGAGAAGCCAAAAGTTGTTGGCTTCCTCAGGAGCCGGACGTGGCACACAGTGTCAAACGCCTTGCTAAAATCAAAGAGCAGAAGGAGTGTCACTTTCTTTTTGTTTATCCCGACCCTGACATCGTCAGTTAGCTTAATTAGGCCAGACTGAGTGCTGTGGCCGGTGCGGAAGCCTGTCTGATAATTGTCTAGTAAGAGCCTTGATTCATGGTATTGCGAGACCTGCTTGTGCACCAGCCACTCCAGGGCTTTAAAGAGAGAGAGAGAGAGAGAGTGAGAGTGTGCGAGTGTGCTGCGGAGGACGAGACCGACGGTGCGACGTCAGAGGCGAGAGCCTCAGGACGGGCACTGTGCGTTGTGTTGCCAGACAGCCCTGCGTGGCTACATTGTGCGTGGGCGGCCTTCTAGCCACCACGTTGTAGGGAAGGGCTGCGCGAAATACAAGTGCAATAAACTGTTAATCATTGTGTGATTATTTTTCTTTCCCCCAACGTTCTCCCAAACGTCAGCGATTGCTATTAAAACCCGCGAATTAAAATAATAATCCACGCGTTGGAGTCGCGAGGAGTTGCGCATCGAGGTGCTGGGAGGCACCGTGTCGCAGCACATTCGTCTATTTACATATATTGCTTTGTTCCTACTTTAACCTAACCTAGTGTGTCATGTGTGTCTCTGTAGGTAGTATTCCTGTTTACATGTGTGTGTGTGTTTAAATTCTCCTGCTGCTTCTGTTTTCGTGTCTGTTTGTGTATGTGTGTGTGTATGCGTGTGTATAAGTATGTACGCGTATGCGTGTGTTTGATTGTTTGTAAGTGTTTGTGTTTGTTTATGAGTGTTTTTCCTCTGCCCTGCCTTTGTGTGTATGTTGATAACATTGATCCATCTTTCTTCTCTCTTCTTTCTCTTCTTTTCTTTTTCTTTTCTTTCTTTCCAGCCTTGTCTGCTACTCTTCGTCTTCCTTATCTGTCTCTCCTGACTTCCAGATCTTGTATCGTCCCTCATCTCTCCATTCTATCCCTTTTCCTTTCTTAACTATTCTATCTTTCTTGTCGTCCCACTTGTACATCTCTCCTTCTATTTCGGCTACCCACTCTTTTTTGTGGTTTACCTTGTCCTCCTCCGCTTCATCCTCTTCTATTCTCCTTTTATCTCTCATAATCAAGGCTCTAGCCCTTCTCTCATCCACTAATAACCACTGTTCCAGCCTTATTTTGTCTCCTTTTTTGATTTTCGCTCTCTTCTCCCATATCGCTTCCATGTCCACTTTCCTTTTAAAAATGATTTTCTTTGTGTCTTCCGCTCTCGTATCTTCCATTTCCCACTCTACTCCTCCCATGATGTCGTCTAACCAGTCTTTTATAGAGTCTTTAAATCTATTAAACCTCTTTCCCATACTTTGCTCTTGCTGTCTCCTCTCCTATAGCTGTAGTTGGCCACGTCAGCCTTTCTCTCTCTCAAGATTATCTCTTCTCCTTTCTCATACACACTCTATTTTTCTTACCTTCACGACAGTCCCTTATCTCATCTATCTTTCTGTAAGTTTCTAGTCTTTCCCTTTAAAATTTCCACATCCTCTCTCATATCCTGCATTTTCTTCTCCAGGGCTTCTCTTCTCTCTCTCTCTCTCAAACCTCGCCTTAATTTTCTAACCTTCTAGAGAAGATACACTTCTGTGTATCTTCTCCAGTTCAACCTTCCCTTCCATCCCCACACCTCCACCCCGTATTCCATTGCACTTTTCACCATTGTATCAAATAACCTCATTCTTAATTCCCAGTTGTCTCTGAATAATTCTTCCCTTAGTCTCCACGTCGAACTTATTACCGTGCTTGCCTTTTCTTTTAATTACTAAATTGGTGTCTCTTTCTTCCCGTTTTCTTTTAACATATATCCTAAGTAGTCAAAGTTTTTCACTACCTCTATCTTCTTCTCTTCCCATATAAATTTGTCCTCCTTCTTTCTCCTTCCCACATTTTTGAATACCATTATCTTCGACTTTTCTGCCTTTATTTCTATACCTTTCCTCTCTATTATCCTTTTGTATTTCTTTAGCATCTGCTTTAGCCTAATACTATCCCCCCCTTCTGTATTTTGCTCAATTCCTTCTCTATGTCTGCCATTGCTACGTTGAATAGCGTCAGACTTAATGGGCACCCTTGTCTCACTCCTTCATGTATCTCGAATTCCCTATCTTTTTCTCTCCTATTCTGATTTCGCTCTTTGCCACTTTGTATAATTCCTTTATTCTCTTCCTTATTCTGCCGCCTATTTCTAGCTTTCTCATCATTTCCCAGATCTCTCTCCTGTTTAATTTGTCAAAGGCTGCTCATATGTCTGCGAAAACGCGTAGACTTTACCTCCTTTCTTCTCTAGTTCCGTTTCTATTGCCTTGCTCAGAATAAAAATTGCATCTGCTGTCCCTCTTCCTTTCCTATTTGTGTGTCGTCCTATAGTTCCCTCCCCTCTAATTCGTTTTCCGGCTTTTCTCTTATTATTAACGCATATAGTTTATAACCCGTGTCCATAAGTGTTGTCCCTCTGCAGTTCTTTGCCTCCTCTTTCTTCCCTTTCTCGAATAGCGGAATAATTACTACTGTTTTCCATTCATCTGGTATTTTTCCCCCTTTCCATATTTTTTACAGTATATTGGTTATCTCCCTTATCACCTGTTCTTCTCATCATCTGCTCCTGGTGCTTTTTCATCTTGCCGATTGCCTTCCTCACCTCGTCTTCGGATATATTTCCTTCGTTCTCCTCTCTATCTCCTTTTTCATCTTCTCCTTGTGAGCTTGTTTCCAAATCATCCTCTGTCTCTTCTCCTAGTTACCCTTTGAAGTGAGTTAGCCACTCTTCTTTCTGTATTTTACTGTTGCATTTTGTCTTCTTTTTTCTTCTCCTACTTTTTACCATCTCCCAGAATTGTCTCCCGCTTTTATCATCTCCCGCCTCTTTTATTCTTTTCTCCATTTCTTTCTCCTTTTTTCTTTCTATTAATACTCCCCACTCTCTTTTTGCTTTGATATACTCTTTCCTTCCCTTTCCCGACTTAATCGCTTTGCCCAACTTCTTGACCTCTGCTTTCTTAAGTCTGCATTCTCAATTTCCTCTTTTCTTTCTTTTCTTTCGCGTTCTATTCTCACTTTCC
This sequence comes from Trichomalopsis sarcophagae, assembly GCA_024372645.1. Lineage (NCBI taxonomy): Eukaryota > Metazoa > Arthropoda > Insecta > Hymenoptera > Pteromalidae > Trichomalopsis > Trichomalopsis sarcophagae. The sequence goes on along the minus strand of QLSS01000485.1, from coordinate 14,875 downwards.
ATTCTTTCTTCTCTATCTCTCTTGTTTCCTCCTCCCTTTCTCTCGCCTCCTTGCATTCTCTTCTGATTCTTTTCCTTTCTTCTCCTTCTTCTTTCAGTCTTCCTTCTATACTTTTTATAGGCTAAAAGCCCTTCCTCTATTTTTCTGTTCATTTTTTCCTCTAGTCCAATATATTTCTGTTCCCAGTTCTCTGTCATCTTCTCCCTTTCTACCTTTTCCTTGATTTATTAAAGTATTTTTTGACGTTAAAATCCGTTTCTGAAAATGGATGTTTAGTAATTTGCGTTTTATGTTGTTCCTGGAATAAATCTGAAACGGTATCATGTGTACCGTTCCCACCTGATATCGTATTTTTTTCGTCTTGGAAGTTGTCAAAGCAGCTGTTGTAAAAATATTTGGATCAAAATTGCTTGGCAAAGGTATTTTTGTTTCAGCTGATCGAGCAGTATAAAGTGCTAATCTACTCCGATACCATTCAGTTTCATCGTGAGAAATTGATTAGCCACTATGATTTAATCTACTTATAATATGTTAGTAGAGAGGGGCAAGCCCAGACAGACAGGTAGGGAAGATAAAAGGAGGGTAGGGGTGGAGTCGTGGCTCGTCAGGGCAAGTCTAGTTGGGTTTCGCGGTGGGGGGGGGGGCGATGACGTAAGAGTTAGTGTGTCGCGGCGGGGCCCCCTGGGGTGGGAATCGTGGCGGTCAAGAAGGGTCTTGGACCGCGTATAGTACTTTTTTTGTTAGTGTGTCATTATATGCTAAAATGGATACTTGTTTTATGCACCCCTAGACTATGATTTGCGCTGGTCCTACCTCCGCAGGTAAAAACAGTGTTTATATAGAGATATTTAAAGCATCTTGATGTGTTGGCTAATGTGAAGTTTGATAGAATAATATTTTGTTATAGTAAATGGCAAGAAAGTTATGGAGTGGAGAATGTAAAAATTGAATTTCGTGAAGGATTACCGCGGAACAAGGACTATTCGAACGATCCAGAAAAACGAAAATTGTTAATAATAGATGATTTGATGCTCGAGTCAGCGAGTAATGGTACAATAATAGATTTGTTTAGTAAGGGAAGTTATTATCGTAATGCATCGGTGATTTAAATATGCCAGAATATATTTCACAAAGGACAGCGCGATATATCGCTGAATGCGAATTATATGGTTTTATTTAAGAATCCTCACAGATTTAGCATTTGGCTCGTAAACTATACCCCGAAAATTCCAAGTTTTTGTAAGAAGCTTAGTATGATAGTACTATAAAGCTATTTTCCATTCTCATTTAGTTTTTGATTTGAAGCAGAGTACACCTGAGGAGTTACGTTTCCGTAGTTGTATATTTCCTGATGATAAATATCATTATATTCCCAAATATTCGTTGAGTGAGTACAGCAAGTTAAATATTGTGTAAAGAGAAAATATCGGTTTAATTGTAATCCGACAATGGCGAAGCGAGCATCTCGTGAATGTCAAATGAACAACGACTAGCGTTATTGCGTACTGCCGATGAAAAACTTGTAAGTACATTTGTGAGTGTGCCTTGAACGTATTAAAAGGTGTTGTATGTTTAAACGAAAAAAATAAGCTGAAAAAGTATAAAAGAATTCAGCGTAATTTAGCAAAAGTCGTAGAGAAGAAGACGAAGACGATGACGAAGAGGAAATTGATGATTTTCAAAACAGTAAAAGTGATTCTTTGTTAATGATGGATACAATTGTAGCAAAAAAAGCAATACGTCGCCAGCAATAAAAAAAATAGTTCTCGAACATCTACTTCTATAACTAAACGTTCGAATGAATTACGGTTGAAATGACATAATAATAATGATGCAAGAAATTGAAGAACAATATTTTGATTTGAGGCATGCGGTTGGCTTTACAGGAGCGATAAATTTAATAAGTGCGAATAAGAAAAAGATACCAGCATCACGAATCAAGGACTGTTTGTCAAGACACGACACTTATACACTTCACAAACCTATCCGAAAAAAATGTCCACGTTTGTGGATCACGTATGGGTAGTCGATCTCATAGTTCTGTCATCTCTGAAGAGTCACAGCGATAATTATTCATATTTGCTAGTAGTGATTGATGTTTTAAGTAAATATACTTTTGTCGAACCGTTGCGTGACAAAACCGTAGAAGTGACTAAAGCATTTAAACAAATTCTATAGAAAAATAAAAAACGCTGTCCTTATATGTTGCAAACGGATGCGGAAAAACAATTTGTTGGTAAAGAATTTCAGAAGTTTTGAAGTAAAACGGGTATAAAATTTTGTGTAGCGCATAATCCTGATGTAAAAGCCGCAGTTGTGGAAAGATTTAACAGAACGTTGATGGAACAAACGTTTCATAACACACAATAGTATACATTCAACGATAAAAATGAAACCTGCTGCCGTGACAGTTTACAATGCGCAGGAAGCTAGAGAAAATATGTTGGAAAAATCTTTATAACAACTGGTTATACGGAAAAGACCAAGATATAAAGTGGATCAGTATGTTCGAATTAGCAAAGAACATCTTTAAAAAGGTTCCGAAAAAGGCTGGAGCGAAGATATTTTTAAAATTCTAAAGGTAAAAAAACGTCCAAACTTGTTCATCTATGAACTGGTTGATTTAGAAGATGAGGGAATTGAAGAATTTTTCTACCCAAAAGAATTGAGTTTGGTGCCCAGTGAAAGAGTATCGCAAGAAGAATATAAAACAAATGAAATCTTAAAAATACACGGTAAAGGAGCTAAAAAAGAGTATTTCGTAAGTTGGATCGGCTATACCGACAAATTTAACTCTTGGATGCAAGTGACGTAACAAAGCTGTAAAAATGAATCAATCGGAATTCACAGAAATGCTCCTTAGTAATAGTAGCATGACATTTTTTCCAGAGAACACGACGACTAGTTTTTCAGTAAGATTACTGCGTGCCATCGTTTTACATGACAAGTGGCAAGTTGGACTGTCAGAAATTCATATACCCTGCACTACGCTTCATTTACGTTGTAAAGATACGTTAATATCACCTGAAGAAGGGAAGGATAATTTTCATTTCCAGCATAGTATATATAAATCCGTACAGGGTTTAATTGATGCAAGAAACGAATATCACGACAATTAAACGGCTAAGGAATTGCTTTACGATGAAAAAGGAGGTTACGTTACGCTAACAGAATATCCGGAGCTTGTAAAAAAAGCAGACTTGGAAAACCTGTACAACGTATTCTTGGCTTTAGAAATAGTACCTTTAGAATTACACTGGAGTCGGAAACTAAACCTTATAGAGAATATGTAGCTATCCAGCCTGCTACTCTCGCTCAAGCTATACCCGACGAACTTTTTATTTATTCAAAGATTTGTGAACCCTGTATCGCATATGCGCCTCTGTTAAAAATTGTGAATGTTGAAACAAGGGATTATAAATACGGTAGTACTATTGTTAAACGATATTCACCTGTTAATTATATAATACTTTTGAACAGTCGTTTCCAAATTATAGATATTGATATAAGAGATCAGTTTGGGAGTTCAATACTGTTCGAGTTTGGAACGTTGACCGTTACATTACATTTTAGAAGAGAATTTAATAAATGAATCACTTCGACACATATTATAGTGCACAGAGTGGTGGTGGGGGCATGGTATTGCGAGCGTGTATGTAGGCTCGCGAGGGCAGCGCAATCACGGTGTTGGTTCCTTCCTGGGTGGACTATTTCGACGAGCATTACCGTTTTTGGCGAAAGGAGCCCGAGCTGTCGGCCGAGAAGCCTTGAGAGCAGGTATAAGTCTCCTCGACGATATGACATAAAATAATATGTCATTTAAGGATTCCCTCAATAATCGCCTAGCCAAGTCTGGACTGAAACTAAATCGTAAGACTAATCAGAAAAAAGCGAGCTTAGGCTATAAAGGGATGGTGCTCAAACGAGCGTCACAGTTGCAGTACGTCAGTCGTGCACGCAAAACCGCTAATAAGAAGAAAAGGCGAACTAGCAAGAAAAAAACAAAAGCTGTAAAAGTCTGAAAAGTGGCTGAAAGAAGAAGAAGAATACAAAAGGAAAAAAAGTGAAAAGTGCAGTGAACAAAAAGCGTAGGAAATCTACTAAAAAAAATAAAGTTTTGGATATTTCCGATTAAATCAAAAATTTAAAATGTCTGTTTTACATCATTCAAGCTGCTAGTGCTTAAAATCGGAGCTATCGAACATCATCATCTGTGGAATACAAGCCTGTTTCATCACTCTTCGATCAAGCACCTTTAGAATTTTTAGTCGCCGCAGCAGGCGAAGAGAATATAGATTTAGCTCATACTATGATCAATCTAAATGTTCAAATAACACCCCACAACAAGGAAACGGATGCGAGTTAGCACCTGTGAACAATTTCTTGCACTCAATATTTAGTCAAGTGGAGGTTTTTTTGAATCAAAGCTTGTGACGCCGTCTAATCCACTGTATCCTTATAGAGCGTACATTGAAACTTTATTGAATTACGGACCTGATGCAAAAACTTTGCATCTTTCGACGTCGTTATGGGGAGCGGATACAGCAGGAAAAATAGATAAGAGGCCTGCCACTGATTGTGCGAATAAAGGTCTTTTAAGTCGTCAAAAATTTACGAGCGATGGAAAAGTGGTTGATCTTTTAGGACATCTGCACATTGACGTATGTAACGAGGATATATTTCTTTTAGATGGTGTAGAAATGAAAGTTCGTTTGGTACGTGCAAAGAACGCTTTTTGTTTAATGGATGCCTCCCATAAAAATTATAGTGTACATATAAGAGAAGGTAGTTTACTTGTACGACGAGCATAAATAAACTCAGGTGTTTTAGTGGCACACGCTAAAACATTAGCGAAAACAACTTCAAAAAACCCTCTGACACGCGTTGAGGTTAAAGCATTCAGCATTCATAACGGTATACTCGGCGAGTGTTTAGATAATGTAATTCTCGGGCTATTACCTAAAAGACTCATCATAGGATTTGTCAATAATGAAGCTTTTAACTGCGATAGATTACTAAATCTATTTAACTTTTAAAATTTTGGTATTAATTATTTATCACTTTATATCGATGGTCAACAAGTGCCGGGTAACCGTTGCAGCCAAGCTTTTCCGCAGCTGCGCCTCTTTACGTAGACTACCACTCTTTATTCTTGTACTGGAATTTTAGATTACAATGCTTAAGACGTGCGTAACAGTAAGAACGAACGAACAAATCAGAGAACTCTGCCTCCTCCCTCTTTTTCGTTAAAGTTCTGCATTGTATGCAGGAGGGAGAGAGGGAGAAACCGTAAAGAAGGGAGAGGGTTTGCTTATATAACCTCTCTGGATTTTGAGGGCTGTTAGTTCATCTCTAGCATTTGAGAAAGAAACAGTCGATAGCTACAATGAATTTTATCATTGATATCCAAACTTTTCACGATAAAGAAGAGTTATTTTTACCAAGGTGATTGCTGTAATTGCAGTTGACCGTAATTTTATCGCTCATTGAATTTTGAAACCACCGTGTGATTACCACAGCGAATTAACCAAAGGAATAATTTCGACTAATTCTTATCTTTCGTTTTATCATCACGGTACGATGGTGAGGCCGCGTTGGCCATTTACCCGTCGTTACGCTATATTGCCACACACCATTTACACACGTGGCTATCAGAAAGCTAATTTACTAAAGCGTATTTTGGGAAGACAGATTGTAAACCTTGAAGAATACAGCTGTCCATCGTTCAGAAACTTATCCAGTGTGGACGATAATATTTGCATGTATCACGGAGGAAAATCTGAACACCCTACGTGTGCATTGGCTTACACATTCAGAGTGCGCTCATGGTTGGGAAAGGCCTTATACGGTCACACCGAAATCGGCATGAACGGGGGGGGGGAGTATCTCCCTAACAACTATATAATATAGGTAGAGATATATATATATATATAAGCAGAGAGCGCATCAGCGCAAGAGAAGGGGAAGCGGCGGCATAGGCAGCACGATTCCTGCTCGCTTCGAGACCTATAAAAGGACCCGCACGGCCAGTATGAGCTCACTAGCTTAAGCGCAACTTGGGCGACTAGTCTCTTTTCAAGAGCAATTTACGCCTTGAGAAGATAAACAGATCTGTTACTTTTATTGTATAATCAAAGCGAACATACAAAAATTTCTGTTATAGAGAATATTAGCAATTTACGCAATATTCTACATAAAAACAATATTGATTCAATATATTTTGTTATTGAAAAGAAGTAACATACTATTATTATTGAAATGACTTCCACTACCTGGTATCCCGGACCTGAACTATTATACTTGAGAATCTTTAAAAGAATTTTAAATCTTTCTATTAAATCTGTTGTCAGAATTACGACGCAGACTAGTAAATATTCAGTAACAAAATCAATAGATTTCGTATTATTACCTACACTTAGTTATTACAGGACCGAGATAAGTCGTGACCGTTTCAACACGTATCAAAGGTTTCACCGTTGGGTTCACGCACTCCATAAGTATATAATTTCGGACCGCCTGAAACAAAGGCCTCGATGTAAGAGCCTTACCCGTACTCTTCCAGTTCATCTGTTAATTGGCCTAGCAGAAACCCGGTTTCTGGTTCGTACTTATCACGCTTACCCTTTGATACGTATATGACGGAATCGGTATCATAATACAGTACTCGCTCGCCTAGATTTTCGAGATATTCATACAATTTTAAACGCCCTTGCGCAGACGTGTAAGCGGCTATCACTACATTCGTATTTCTCGCCGAAGTAGCTACTTCTGTTTTTAACTTACTGGCTGCATATATTACATTCTCGTTAACTAAAACTATTCTACCTACTTCCTTTTCCGGGCTAGTTAATAATTGTAAAAACTGCTCAATCGAAATAATTATTTCGGTGTTTGGCAAATTACCTCATTGCCCAAATTTCCCCCATAAACTATTTAAACAAAGTTTTGCAACCAAGCACATGCTCGGATTATTCTTTATTTTTTGAGGATCTAGATCCATACCCTCTTTTTCTTTATAATAGGTGATGTAAGCCGCTTTATTCGCCTCATCCGTGCAATTACGTGGCCAGCCCGAGCTCTCCTGTTTTAACTTTAAAAATAAGTTAATATAATCGGTAAACAATCCGCATGTCGTGTCGTCTTGATTACCGGCTTTAGGGTCGTACTGCGTTATCAAGTATTGCCAGATAACGCTGATATTTAAAATTTTATAACCGAGTTGTAAACTTTTTTTAATTTCGTCAGATACCCATGTACCGCTTAAGGCGCGAGCTTCCGGCGTTACGTGTGTACATGGGACTTTGCTCAAAATTTCCCAATAAGTTCTGCATAAGGAAAAAAGTAACCGATTATGCAGACAATACGGTAGCACAGGATGAAAGAGTTTACGCGGCGGTAGAATTGTACATTTAACTAAGCCCTCAACACATTTAAAATATTCAAAATTAGGCCCCGTTAATTGGAGACAGTCGGTGCTGTTATATACGCGCGGGTGTTTTATCGGAAACTTGCCCGTTTTACAAACTAAGGGGTATAAAGAGCAAACATCGACATATTTTTTTTTTCACCCGGTTCGACTTTATATAAGGTAGCAACGTTACCCGTGCGACCACCGAAAAAAGCATCTCGCGGATTGAGAATTTCATTCTGCGCAATCGGGTGATTTTCAATTAAGCGCTTAAAATCGTTTAAAGTAGCTATATTCAAATTGAAGTCAATCAAATAAAACCATTTGATCTTATTTTAGCTAAAATTGCTAGGGTACTCTTATACTTTTGATTGAGAGTCCGATCTAGAAGAGGCGCACCTCGCCTCGCTGGATAGCAGATCGAACAGCCATGAAAATAACATCCACGAAATTGGTACACTGTACCGGTTTCTGGATTTTGAAGATGGGCTAAAAACCCGTCGACTTTTATACGACCGAAAAGGGGGTACTCTCGTCCACGCCTGACATGAATTATTTCCCTGCCAACCTGCCGTTTAACCCATAACAACCACTCTACGGCGTTTTGGTGCTTCCACAGTAAAAGTCGTGGCTTGAAAAAAAGCTAAACATAGTGGCTTGAAAAAAAGCTAAACATAGTGGCTTGAAAAAAAGCTAAACTCGAAATATATTTTGCATTACATTATCAATATTAAAAAGTACGATGCCATTTTGAAAGAACCGAATGACTGTTGAGAGGTCGGCATTTTTCATATATTTACCGTATCATACAGCGTTCAACGTGTATAAAAGGTTGCATCAAAGTAAAATTGTATAAATGCATTTTTGTTTTAATTTCATCGGACATACAAGTGTCAAAACTAAGATTTTTTAATTGCCCGTACTATATATTCTGGCTCTTTATCGATCGCAAATTACGGACTCGACTCATTTCTAACTTCTATGCAGATATTAACTATTCTATTTACCGTATATGCCGAGAGATGATTTGAAATGCATGTGATTAGTTTTTTCCGCTCTATTCTTAACGGCGTTTACCTCTGTGGACTCCTTCGACGGTGTTTGGGCTGATTCTGCTAAAAATTTTGGTAAATGTGAATAAAAAAATAATTTGACTATGCAAATAATAGTACAGTAATAAGAGAAATTAAATTACATTAATTATGAAATGAATAAAGAGTAAAATATTTTAACTTTTTTTTAATAAAAAACGTATTATATATTATAAAACTTATATTACATTAAAAATCTGCCTTTGTTATTGTAGTACAGTAAAATAAATGAATCTCGTAAGCATTGGTATGTCGGTGGGGAAAGAGCGCTCGCTTTCTTTGCTCCAGACTTCGGGTGAAGGCGGACGACCGACTGCGACCGAAATAACCTTATAACAGAGAATGCATGCTACAGTTATTTACAAAATTAAATCAAATCAATCAAATATAAATTAAAGTGTTGTTACGAAACGTGTACATGTATTAAGACAACCTATCATGCATAAATAACCAGGCTCAGAATTCCGACTTTTACTGTCCCAACTAACTTTTTGTCACATCGCATAAGTATTACAAAATAACAGATGGTATCTATGTGGTCAAAGTAATCAGCGATAAGCTCTGCAAGTGATCTCGTAGACATTTCCATCGTAGTATAAGTCACATGCGATATCTGAATTTGCTACATTGTTATTATATATATATATGTGATGTTTTGAACAATTTTTACTTAACAGTCTTGGTTAGCTCCTTCGTATCAAACCTTATAGCTTTCGTGTCAAATTTTTCATATAGAAAAATGAGATAACACATTGAGAGAAATTAACATGCAACATTTCAGCCCTCTAGATATAGTACTTTTTAAATGACAGCCAAAACAAAATCTTAGAACAAGCAATTGTAAAAAAAGAAATTGTATATAACAATAAGTTGACTTTTTTGTTTTCAGTTCTAAATAAAGGCTTATTATATTATTGCATTGTACATATATTTTTAATTGATGATTATTGCAAAATAAGTATAAAAAACACAAAAATATAAATTATAAAGGGGTTCATTATTATTCATTATTATTGTGCCTTTGCAAAGAATGTTGTTCAGTTTGAAGAAATTATCAGCAACAAATTTTTATCGTACAATATATGTATTATAGTCACACAGTTTTGCGAGAATAGATCTTAATAGTTAATTAATTATCATTAATGATCAATTAACGAAATATTAAAACAATAAATTCTATCATTAAAATTGTCGCCATCATCTGACTTATTCCGGGAGAACTTTTATTTTGCGTATAGACCATAAAAAGCGAGCGAAGATGAAGAGAGACTCGCCATCTTCGGAAATTCCTCAAAAGATCCAAGCCGTTCGCTTCCTCTCGATAGGCTCTGTGTTTATTCGACACAGTGGTCAGTCGACTTCATGTTTTCGAGTTCAGCGTCGTGTCGTTGTGCGTCTGCCAGCTTGTCGTAGTCGATTGGCGTCGTTATTGCTAGCTCCCACTGGTTGTCTACTTGCTGTTGTAGGGCTCGCTCGAGGTCGGCCTTGGTCTTCTCGGCAACATCAAAGGCAACCAGCTGATCGGCTGGTTGCCTTTGATGTTGCCTTTCAACAGCTCGTTCATTGCCGCCTGCATCCTCGCTGCGTGCGGTAGCAGGTCGAGGTAGAAGTTGACCTTCACAAAGATAGCGTGCTTCCGGTCAATATTGCCACCGAGGTAGCTAAATTTGGTGGTTTCGGTGGTGATGCCGGTGTTCGCCAGGTTCTGTTCGCACTGGGTAAACCATAACTTCGGTTCGTTGGGAATCAGCATCGCCGCCCGAAATCCGAGCTTACATACCTCCATTAGCGTTTGCATTATATTCGTACTAACCGCTGCTTTTGTCATGGCTGTCGTTGCTGTTCGCGTTGTCATCCCGGTCGTTAATGTAGTCGTTCCGGAATTCCTCGTGTTCGTCATCTTGTCAGCTTTCGCCGTTGGTAATGCGTGTCACGATGTCTCCTTGCTTACGTCTCCGGTTTCGAAATTCTAGCGTCCTTCGCACTTGCGAGATCGCGTCGGGATCATCACTTTAGGAGTGAGGAAAGGTGAAAGGAATCAAAGGACGAAATTAGAGTGTGTAGACTGAATTTAGATTTATTTGCACTTCCGTTTCGTCGAGCGACTCGTGTCGTGACTCTAGCGTAACTGTCGATCTATCCTCCGACGTTGGCCATCGAAGGTTTCGTCAGCTCCGCCTCCTGTACCGATCAACCGATCGGGTTGGCAGAGACAGAGCGTGTGCAGCCCGGACAGCGCCGGTAATCCCCCAGCGTCGGCGCTCATCCGCGGCTCTAGCCGTTTATAGTTTTACTACGCCAGGGAAAACACGGGCGTGCTGGCAAAAGCGTGTGGCAAGGTTGTCACATACGTGATTCGGATTTGTTGCTGGTCGGTTGTCTAACAATAAGTAAGTAACAAGATTAGAACAGCTCTTTAAATTCATAACCGTTACAATAGTCATGATCCTGGTAGAAACTTCTTAGATCTCTAAAATTAAATATTAAGTTAAATGGCATATATAAATACCTATACGTAATATTACTGGCAATAAACTTTGTTATACTAATCATTACCTAGCGTGTAGTATTAAAACTATTATTGTGTGTCAAAAAATGGCAACCTAACCCTATTTGAAGTACGAGTAATATGTAAGTGTAATTTTTTTTTAATGTAATAAGTAAATTTGGAATAAAATTCAGTTTCTATAGGACTGCTTATGACATGGATAAACGTGACATCGAACTTAGGTAGGCTATGCTATAAAACTCTTAACGATACTTGTGACATAAGTAACACTTCTGCACGGCGCAACTAGGACTCTCAACCTTACGTGAAAAAGTGCTACTTATATCACATGTATTGTGTAATGTACTATTATTGTTTTTCTTTACATTTTTACATCGAAGCCTATGGCAATTTTTATTTTTGGTGGATCGAATTTCGCTTATAGAGCTACACAGAAACAACTATATCTAGCACATTGTATTTCTAGTATTTAATGTTATTTTTACTTAAAGATAGTAATGTATATTCTGCCTTTGAATCGAGGTATTGATTAGAATTTTGATGTTAATCAGTTGTGACAGATTTTAAACCGATGCCTGCTTTAAGATTTTTGCATTTCCTTCTATTTGAAATCTAACAGGTTTAGAGAGTTCATATTTTACATATAACTTTTTTTGTGTAAATAAAATGATCATATAATAATGTTTTTTATATTTTGTTGTAGATAATATTTCAGAAGATTAAAACATTCGAAAATAATGTTTTCTTTTGTATAAAATATGTTAATGTAATATTTCATCATTTAAATATAGTTTATAATGAAATAAAACGAAAAAAATTTCCTTTGAATATAAAATATTTAAATCTTATCTTACATTATGTTGAAGTCAAACAAATTTTACGTTTTCTTTTTATAAAAAAAAAGGATGGACCATAAAAAGTTTAGTCCTTAAAAATTATGGTCTTACAAATTTGTGATCTTACAAATTTTGGCTCTTAAAATTTGGGCCTTACAAATTTTTATTTCTACAACTTTTTAACCTTCAAACATTTGGGCCTTAACAATGTTGAATCATCAGAAAATATATAAATGTGGACGTGCTGGTAAATTTAGGTTGATCCTGAAAAACTAATTATGTGTCAATAATGTAATCCTTACAAACTAATTTTAGAAGTAAATTAATGAATCTTTACTTGATTGTATAAATATTAGAACACCTCTCAATAATGTAGAATTAGCTTGGATATGAACAAAAATGGGAGGATAACCCTTAGTTTTTCCAAAAATAAACAACACATAAACGATATATAAATTGGCAACGTTTCGTCCTGGGTGAGGACGACCTCTTCAAGCCATTATTTGAGAAAAACAGAACAAATAAATATAAATGTATAAAATATATTTTTTACAATAAGCTTAGAAACATCATAAACTTTGCTGTTATACAATAATTAAACAATTCATGGTCGTAATAATAAACTATATATCACAAACCGAGACGAAAACGTCTCGATAGTCTTGTACTTTTTCTCAGCCAGTAGAAGTCACATGTAAAAACAAGTATGTATAAGAGACCAACGCAGTACGGAGATTCTCGAGGAGACCCGAGCTCACTTATTCACACACACATAGACGTCCATACGCAATAAATAGGAATATTCAAAATTAGAGAGATTACACAGTAAGCGGATCTGATTTTTTAAAATATTTACTCAATTTTGCTTCCTCCTAGAGGAAGCTTTGTAATATTAAAATTTTGAGTTTCATCAAAACTTCTAGAAAATACTTTTTTGTGTTAGAAGTTCAAATCACGTGTTTTTAGAAAATGTCTGTATGGATGTATGTGTGTGTGTATACCGTAATATTTCTGGAACTACACGGTCAATATCAATAAAATTTGACGTGCATGTATATTTTTGGATTCTGAATTCGGGAAAATCATTTATTTTTTATTTTTTTAACTATTTTTTATTTTATGGCCAATTTTTGATTGTTGAAAAATACTATTTGGGTTTTTTTCAATCATCCCATCGTTACAAACAATTCAGCTAATATGCATCTGAAAGAGAGTAAAATTATCTACTTCTCCCCGTTTCCCCGGGATCGACCGCTTTGTTCGGCAGATAAAATGAAATAGGTGATTTTTTCTTTGAAATTCATATCTCTAAAACTAAACATCATAACCTCACGAAAAAAATCATGTCGCTGGGTCACGTGTCAAACTATATTTTATTAAAATTTCAAGTGATTTGACTACTTATTTTTTCAGTAAAAAATCGAAAACTGGAAAAAATGAATTTTTTTTGTGCCTTGATTACGGAAGTAAAAAGGCTTTATTGCACTTGAGATTTTGGGAAAAAGTAGATATTTTATGTGTCTTGGCTAAGTTCATTGCGCAGCTTTCAAACCCTTATAGTTCTTAAGATATGAAGGTTTCAATTTTTTTTTTTTGAAAATTTTTTGACTCCTCATATCTTTAAAACAATGCAGTTAAATGCTTTAAAATTTTATTTGGTGATGAACCATAAAAAAGCTATTTGCTGCTAAAATTTTAAACGATGTCGTCGAGCGTTTCTCAAGTAAAGAGCTAAAATGTAAAAACTGATTTTTCTTTAAACTTTTTCTTCCTCATATAAGTGTGTCGTTGCACGTCGTTAAAGTCCCTCCCTATTAATTTATGTCAAAATAATATATATATATATATATATATATATATATATATATATATATATATATATATATATATATGTATATGTATATCTAGACACACTCACACACATCAGTATGACATAAAACATGAGCACTGCCAATCCTTGCGCAGGGCTTGCTTAAACGCATTTCAACTTATTCAGATCCACAATATTTTGTATTATTTTTTAATTGCTCTTTCAGCAAAATAATCGAGATTGAAAATATTTAAAAAAGCATTAACATTATATATTTGAATAATATTTTATCTATTGGAACTATAAATTTAGTTGGAGGAAGCTACGTGCCAATGAATTGGCAGCGGTTTTTCTATTGTTTACCAATCATGTTAAAATCTTCTTGTTTATTGATATTGTTGTTATTAATATTAATAAAAATACTTTCTGAAATGAGTCTTTTGAAATTATTTGGTTCTTTATCTTAAATTTTAACATTTTCAAAATCAAAACTATATGAAAAATTCTTTATACGCGTGGGGATCGTTAATATTTTTTCTAAAGCAGTTTGGGAATAAAAAAGGTCCAGGAGATGTTCGTAGTCCTCACCAGGATCGAGGTGTCGAAGAAATAAAATAGCCTTGTTGTACGAAAATATTAGAAGTTGTTGCCTGTCGGGCGGTTCAGAGCGTTCTTATCGGAACGGCGTTCGAGCCTCGCCGCGTCGCCAGTTCGCCAGCTCGGAGGTGGCGCCGCGGGAGAGGCGGTGGCCAGATGGAGTGGCTACTCAATGGAACTCAGGCCTGGGGATCAGGCGCTGCTTCCTGCGGTGCCTCCGGTGGTCGTCGGCGGGAGCCCCCACAGAAGCTTTTTATGCTCACCTATTCTGTTTTTCAAATTTCTCTTAGTTTGGCCTACATAAGTCGCATTACAATCATTGCACGAAATCTCATACCCAACATTAGTCTCACACCATTTATGCAGCTTATCGTTTCCTAACTTAATAACATCACTTAGTTTATTCGACATACGAGGTACAATTGTAAAGCCGTATTTTTTAAAGGAAGACTTACATGTAAAAAATAGTTTTTCGTGAAACGGAATCGACATAACATTTCTAACAGTAGGTTCCTCATTTTTAATACTTGAAATGCCAAAGGTGTGATATCTCACACGATAACGAATACAACTATCAATAAAGGAGGATGCCCACGAGTATAGATGATTCGTGCCCCCTTCGGG
>QLSS01000484.1:59197-79981 GCA_024372645.1 Trichomalopsis sarcophagae | reverse complement strand
TATTACATATTTATATTATATTTCTCTGCCATTCTTTAATTTTCGTAAATGCCTGAAATCAAAGAATTTGCAAAAAAGTAAACTTTATCTAAAAAACTGTTACGCTGATAATTAATTTAATATTTTAATTCATTAAATTTTACAAATTGATATTTACTATTGATTGATCATAAAATAGACTAAATAAATAAATGGGGCATAAAACTCAATTAATGCTAACGATAATAATAGTTATATTTGCATGATAGCAGTTAAAGATTAAAACCGATTAAAATGATTAAGTACCATTAAAAACGATTAAAAGAAGCAAAATTGTCGATTGAAATATATTAATTAATTGATTTTAATTGGCAATTGTGCTCCATTTTAATGGTTTCAATCATTTTAATTGGTTCTAATATTCACCTGTTGGCAGGGTTGATGTTATTTGATTTCAGTAAGCTATACACTTATTATTTTATAATTCAGGCTACTGTATATGAGATTTATAAATCAAGGATATTGAACATATTAACGGAGGATCATATATAATGCATGTCCCTATTTTAGAATTATAAAGTCAATGAATAGTCTTGAAACATTTATATTATATTTAAATTGATTAACATTGAATATTTTTAATATGTCTAACCTAGAAAATTATATAAACTTCCTGTTGGAAATAAATACTTATTATTTTCTGTATGTATATTTAGTACGTACTAAAAATATGTACTGTACATGTGATTGTTTGGGACTGGTTATTTTGTCACATAAAAAGAATTTAGTACATACTAAAAATACACACAAAAAGTACATATTTATTTTCAACAGTACGGCTAAGATATTTACATAAATTCATAGAAAAATGTGTTTAAATAATGTTTGATTCACTTTTTGAGTTTTTAGGTTGCGTATACACCTTATAATTAATATTTTATACAGTTTTTTTGAATATATTTTATACATTTTAAATATTAAAATGCATGCACAAAATAGTAGAATTATATTTCATAAATTTCATTGCTATATATATAGTGTGATGAGGTGGGACTGTTGTTATAATAGAACTCAATATTTATTCCCTTTTTATTATTAAACATGAACATATCGTACTATTATATATTTAGTAGATAGAATTTTTTTTTTCGATAGAATTTATATTAATTGATTAATTATTGCACATAACTCAGTTGCTGTTATGTTTAGCAGATCACACAAAATTTAAATTGTTTTTTTTTTCAAATATTAATCAGACATAACACTTTGTCTTCTTGCTAATTAGAGGGGCACTGCGCATTATAGATAGTGTTATCGATATACCTGCATGTTCATTCATTAATGCATCACTGCTTTAATTCATGTGTGATTGGATGAGATGTAATTCTTCTATTAAATAAATAAATTATTTATTAATTTATGTATAATTCTTGTATAGATATTGCTGATAAGCAGAGAGGGACAAGTGTTGTGGCACCTAAGGATGGATTTTTGAACGTTGGTTATGTCAGAGAATCCACGAACATGGTAAATAAAATTTTTGTAATATTATTTAAAAAAATTGTACTGTGATATGAAAGTTAGTGAACTACAGTTTACGCCAGCTTGTGCTGCAGTCATCAAAACTTAGATTTGGAACATTGTTAACAGTTAAAGATTATAACCGATCAAAATTATTTAAAACCAATTAATTCGTAAAACTTTAATAGAAAATTGTGCT
Organism: Trichomalopsis sarcophagae; assembly: GCA_024372645.1. Classification (NCBI taxonomy): domain Eukaryota; kingdom Metazoa; phylum Arthropoda; class Insecta; order Hymenoptera; family Pteromalidae; genus Trichomalopsis; species Trichomalopsis sarcophagae. The sequence continues at coordinate 78,282 of QLSS01000484.1, read as the reverse complement.
TCTTATGGATTACGAATGAATACATAACTAATATATAGCTAATCTCTTTTATTTATAATATTAGGTACACCTGGGGCGAGATCAGTGGTTATCATCTGTAACCATCGCCAGTAAAAACTTGCAAGCGACTTCAGCTTCTCAATTTGTTGGTCACATGTTGACTGCTGTATTTGGTGTGAGCGAACTAATGAAAAATACAGTTACTGGAAAACCTTCCAACAGAAAAGTCAATAAAAATGATTTAAAAAATAATGACGAAGGAGTAGGAAAGCTAGATCCGGTCAAGCTGGAAGCAGTGAAGGGTGAATTCCTTTTAAATATATATTTTATTCGATTTATATTATAACCTACGGTATCATAATACTAAGGTCTATTAAAAACATTTTTGTAGACTATTTCAGCTATTGGCTACAAACTGAGTGGGCTTTGGAACAGAATAGTGAGGAATACATTACAGAAAAAAGCAAATTTAATGAGTATTGTACAAAAAAAAATTGCTTACTTAAAACGTCCACCAAGGCCAGCTAGTAAGAAAGGTATTAAATTCGTTAATAAATAAATTAAATGTTACCTTATATTTTTATTGTAATAAAAAAAGAATAGTATATTTTTTTTAAATATGTTGAGTATTATGCAGTTAGTATAATAGATACATAATATAACATAAAAAATCTCAGTTAGGCTATTACAGTGTTGCTTGAAAAAAAACGAAATACACAATAAAATATTGCACTTTGTAAAATATATGTAGTGTTGCAGTATGTATTTTTACGTCTAGTATAAAAAAATGTATAGCAAAATATCATAGTTATATACTATTACAGTGTCTCTTCTGTATAAAAAGAAAAAAAAAACTAAATTTTATTAAATTCTGATTTTTTTTATGCAAAAATGATAAAATTAAGCATGCAGCATTGATGACTCTGTCGACTGTAATACATATATTTACTTCCACAGGACTAAAAAAAGGAAAGAGAACAGATACCAATAAAGAGGAAGGTAACGCTGCAGATAGCAAAAATAAGGATGACGAGGGCCAAAATTCAGACAAGAATGCAGATAAATCAAAAGCAGAAGATTCTATTATAGTTGAAAAATCAACCGCAGAAAACATTCAACTAGATACGGGAAGTGAAGAAATAATAGATGAGGTGGTAATTGAAAAACCAACACATCAAGACTCATTCAGTAGCATTCCAAGCCAGTTTGAGCCGTATTATGAAGACCCTATTCCAAACAAGACTATTTTAGCCAAAATGATGGAAGATGTAGAAGGAGAAGTGACAGATGAGGAGGATGAGATGAAGAAAATAGAAAACATCAATTTAGATCAGATAAATAAGGCAGACTACAGCTGTAGCAGTGATGATCAATCATTATATGTAGATGAAAAAGAGTTAGAATTCATTGATCCATTGGATATCAATAACGACTCATCAAACAACGATTTATAAAAAAATTTAAGTTACTTTTTCATAACTTTATTTATTTGCCATTGTATAAAATGTTTTTGATATACGGAAGATTTATATGAAACGTACTTATGTTTAGAAGTTGAAAAAAAGTTTGTGGCTAGATTTTAAGTATTTATTGTATTTAATGTATTTGAAAGAAATACATGAATGAAAAACAAATTTAATATGACTATTATCAATCTTATATGCCAGGAAATTTAAAAATAAATATTCGCATTCTATATTTATACTGATTAAAAAAATAGATCAAAATAATTAATAGAAGTCAATAAAAGTCAATAAGTTTTTTTAATGAGTAATAAATTTTGAACGCACTATTTGCATTAAAACGCGATTGAATCCAATAGGATCAATAAAAAGCGATTCAATTATATAGGTGAAAAAAAATCAATAGATTAAAAACAATTTAAAGCGATAAAATAGTATATAAAAATCGATAAGAATCGATATGATTCCTTATCAACTTTTATGGACTTCTATCAACTACTCTTAGCAGCGATAAATCGATAAATTAGAATCAATTATATTCAATTAGAACAATCAATTTTAAAGCGAACTTTTACAATACAAATCTATTCGATAGAAAGGGTATTATCGGGCAGATTGAATCTGATTGAATTTTATAAGAAAAAACTATTAATATGGATTGAAAACCATAAAAGCCAATATAAAATCGGTTTAAATAGTGAGTCTTAATTCCTATTTTTACAATTAAAACCTAATTATTTGGCGTTTTTTAATTAAGCTGGATTGGAACCGATACAAGTTATTGTAAAATGGCTGATTAAACGCGAGTAAACACCTCAATAAATGAATCGACTTTAAATGACTTTTTTCAATTGGCTTCAATATACATTTAGGTACTGTATACATTGTTAATATATTTTAATGGAATATAACGGGATTAAGATTCACGATTCAAGTCAATAGCACAATTTTCTATCGACTTCAATCGACTTTTTCCACCAGGGATAATACAAAAACGTGTTTTTATTATTTTTCTGAAATTTGCATCATAATTCTGTATTAAATATATTACAATATCTAGTTCTACTACTTTTTTACATTTATTTGGAGTTTTAGCACTATACTTTAACTTTATTAGATCATAACCTATAAAAGAAAAGTACGTGTATTTACAAATTGCAATATGTTTTACATATCATTATAAATACTTGTATAAAAATGTCTTATAATATACCTATATTTAATAATGTAACTGCAGTTCTGTGAAACTTTTTATAGGTTATACTATATTACTGTGTATATTGTCTACTGTTTATACTGTAACAAAAAAAAAAAATAATATTCCACAAAACATTATTAAATGACTCATTAGCATTCTGAGTTTTTCCACCCAAACATTTTCTTAGAAGCTCTGGCTCCGAAAATTTTTCAAATACAACCTTGATCTCGTTGAAAATTTCTTGTGGTAGTGTTCGTAGATGAACATACGCATCTTGTTTACTTTCAGCTACGGCTTTATGGTATTTACACTAAGAGTCGGATCCAGGAGGATAGTACATGTGCTGAGGATTTTTATCAGTTGAGGCTTTGTGATAAAAAATTGCTCAAATTGCTCTAGTCATGTCTTCTATTGAATTCGGATGTGCTCTAATATCATTGCCATAGTAAGTTTGTAGTGAATCTATAATTTTATCGGTCAGTTTTCCTTTACCTTCAAGTTTTTTGTTTTTCTTCCTCATTCCCTGCACGCCTCTCTGTTTCCCTTCCAATTTCAATGTCTATCCCGGCACGACCCTGCGGGCCGACCTGGCGACTCTTTTGTGCTCTCCCCACGAGCTCCGGGAAACTCCGGTTTCCCCGGGGGTGGGCACGAAGGTCGCTACCGTTCTTCTCTTTCTATTGCAGGTGACAGGCGTTCCAGAGCCCGGCAATTCAATTTAAACTATCCTGCTCTTCTCTTACGCATGCGCTACATGCAACAGTCTGTTAATGGCCTTTCTGCGATCTGCGATTTGTTTATTTCAAGTAGGTGCTACTGTTTAAAAACCAAGTTTATGTCGGAAATTCAAATGACTGCCGAAAATCTTTGCCTGCATCTTTGTATGTCTCAAATAAGAAGGCTAACATGGATAAAACTAAAGTCAAAATATTTGGCATTGACCCAGCAACTAATAGAAACATAAATTTCTTTGTTGAACCAGAAGTTGCAGAAAAAGCAGCTAAAGGTAAGAGGTGTTCATTTTGTTACTGAATCTTTGTAGGTTATATTTTGCAATTTTTATATTTATTTTAGATCCTATCTACAAAGATAAATTGGTGATGATAATGATTGAATCAATCAACAAAGAAATCAATACTTTGACAATAAAAAAGGTTGAACAAGTTGCACCTCTAATATTAAGTGACGGAGTGGAAAGATATACTTTATACGTATCACCATCAGATTGTGAGCGTGCAAATAAGGGTGAGTTTCATATCCAGTGCTTTATATTTTAATAAGATAATACATATTTGATTTGTGGATTTTTGTTTATAGATGCACTGTTCGCCACAAAATTATTAGTAAATCACAAGAAAAGTCTAGAAGATAGTTTGAAAAAAGTAATTGGCACAAACTTTGTGCAAGAAGATTTTACATCAGTTGCAAGTGGGTGCAACTAGGGCCGTATCCTGGAGGCTGTATGTGGTCTGTCGTCTGTCGTTATCGCTGTCGATTTTTGTCTCTTACGTTTTGTCGCTGTCGCATTCTCACAGATATCGAGAGGCGAACGTCATGTCCCGAACTGCGACGGTCATGAATTTGGTAATAAGACCCTTTCGACTGCAGAGTGGGAGAGTGCGGAGTGCATATGCGCCAAAGACGATGAGAAAATTTTACACTTTCGTGCCCATGCAGACAAGATGGACTGCTCGGCTTTACGTCAGCTGATATGATCTACTATTACTTTATATGCTGTAATCGCATAGTAAACCACCGCACGCATTTCGCGCACTCCGGCTTAATTCCTTTTGGCGCATAGGCGCATGAAATGCACTCCGCACTCTCCGGGTATGTTCCGATACGGGAACAGTAAGTAAATTTGGCAACAGTGCAGTTTCAGTGTACAACATTTGACGTCTTGAAACGGTCAACAACAGTTTTTGACTACTGGAGCTGTGTTCCGAAACTGAAATCAGTAAACAGCTGATTGCGACGCTGCTGAATCTTTGATCAAAGCAAAGAGAATTTTTATTTTTTATAATAAAACAATGGCTGAAGCTGTGATGTTAGAAGCTATTATTTTTGATTCTTCGAGCAGTTCAAGTAGTGATAGTGACACAGAAAATGAATTGGATTTAATTATGAATGAGAACGAACGTGGTAATCAAAATGAAAACAGAAGACCTCGAGTACAATTGTTTATTGAAACAGTAATTTATAGATACAATGAACAAGAATTCAAAGAAAATTATAGGTAAGCTACTCTCTATTGATAAAAATAATGTAATTTTTTTTTTGGTTCATAATGAAATAGTGTATCTTTTTTAAATGAATGATGCAATTATTTTTTAATTGTTTTTTCAGAATGTGCCGCACAACATTTTATTATTTATTAAATTTAATAAGACCAGATTTAGAAGGTGTTGGATTTGGAAGACTGCGAATTACTCCTGAAAAACAATTGTTCATAGCATTATACGTACTTGGAACTCCAGATTCCTATAGGTATGCATCATCATTTCCATATTTATTGTTTAAAATTTAATTTTGTCATCTATAACATTTTTACAGATCAGTAACTACTAAGTTTGATATTGGGAAAGCTACAGCTTGGCGTACAGTACATCGTGTAGTAAGAGCCATCTGCGAGTATAGAAATTATTTTATACGCTGGGCATCACAAAATGAGGCTTTTGCTACATTTAATAGAATTGAAGCAAGATATGGATTTCCAAATGTATTAGGAGCAGTTGATGGTACGCACATTCAAATTTCTGCTCCAAGAAGGGATCCTCAAAGTTATATTAACCGCAAGAGTGTGCATTCAATCCAACTACAAGTAAGTTTATGATAATTCTGTACATAGAAAATATAATTTATGTATATATGAGTAAAGCCAAATTCATATTTCAAACATTATGGTTCTTTGTAGGTGATTTGTAATGACAACCTGGAGTTTATTCATTGTTATGTTGGACTTCCCGGATCAGTACATGATATGAGAGTTTTTAGATACTCTGGAGTTCAACAGAGATGTAATGCACAATATTTTCCACAAAATTGTCACATATTAGGTGATTCAGCGTACACTATTCAAAACCATGTAATGGTGCCTTACCGTGATGATGGGCACTTAACCGTAGAGCAAATCTACTATAACAGAATGTTGTCAGGAACACGAATGATGGTGGAACGCTCTATTGGGCTCTTAAAATGTCGATGGCGATATTTAATAGAAAAATTACCTATGAAAAGAACCGACTTGATTCCTCATTATGTCCTGTGCTGCTGCATATTACATAATATTTGTTTAAAACAAGAAGATACTTTTGAACATCCTGTGCTGATTCCGGATACTATTGACATGAATCCTGCCCCTCTACTGTTAAATAATGTTTTACAAGAACAGGGCATAATAAAGAGGAATGCAATTTGTCATTTTGTGAATAGAAATAGGATAGAATAAACTAGTTTCTATTTCATACATCAACGAATAAAATTAAGTGTAATATAAAATTTTTTGTAAAATATATATTAATTTTTGACTTTTTACATGATCTTTTTTAAACAATGTAACTATTATTTATACTTCCTGTAAATAAATGTATAGAAAATGACTGTTTGCAACTATTTTATTTTATCAAAAGTACAAAAATATTTTAACATTGAGCAATGTTCAAAAATATGTAACATTCAATCGCTTAGAACTTAGAAGAACACGACAATATAACATATATTGCCTCTCTGAAAAACTCTTGCCGACTACAGCGCTTATCAAATAAATAATACTCTTAGCTTAATTTTACGATTGTAGCACCAAGTAGTTTTGTCGACATTACAGTGGGTATATCAAAATACGTATTAGTTTTGCGATTATGAAACGCATAAATCATTTTTAAACTCTCATGTTAAACATTAAAACTCTTATGCTATAAATAATAGAACTTACTCAGTTCTTTTGTTTCAAATCGAAATATTTTATTTTTTCAACTTTTCTATTCTTTAATCTTCAATAAATAATAAAACTAAAATATTATTTCAGTTACTAATATTGAATCATATCACAACTTGTAATCTTTGAACTTTACTGTTATAACATAATAAAAAAATGTACCGAAGCCTGTTAATAAACAAATGATCGCTTTCAGTACATAAACTCTAACAATTTTCATGAACTAAGAGTAACTTCGTCATGATTTACTTAACACTTAATTAATCTCATAATAAGATCTCCCACCAACTACAACAATAGCCTTACAATGGATTTTAATAAAATCAGGCAATACTTATTTTTTAAAGGCTTTCACGAGATCTTGCATCACAGTCAATTTTTTCTCTCTGTAAGCTTCTGTATCTGATCTTTTCAAACGCTTAATTTCCAACGATTGTTGTAAATAATTTACTTTTTGAGCTTCTAATACTGATTTTGGGCGCTCTATAAAAACACAAATCAAATTATATTAGTATTTATACAACAGTTTAATCAATTAGTATTGCCATATGATAAACTCACTTAAAGTATTTGTCGATAACTTATTCATATCCAAATCACCTAACGGCAAATTGGATCCAGCTTCTGATATTGGTTTAATCCATGGTTTCTTATGGAATAATTCATCAAGCTCCTAAACAAAAAAACGTTATTGAGGTTTTTAATAAGAGATTTTATCTTATGCCAATTTATATTTATATATGAGTGCCAAATAACATTATTTACCTCGTAATAACTGCATGTCTTTTTGTCATTACCACTCTGAGCATTGTGATCCTTCACAGCTTTGTAAGCTCTCTTAAGAGAATCCATTTTCGAAATACATTGACTAGTACTAACATCGTACCTCTTAGAAAACATTCCAACTGTTACTTTTTTCCAAAATTTCTTGTGAGTTAACTTTCCTTCACTGAAAGCAGCTTCATTTTCTCTATATAAATGTAACAGTAGAAGTGTTTCGGCATTAGTCCATACATGACGACCAGTATCTGTAAAAATATATATTTGAGCTCAATGTCAAATAACTTTTTTTAAGAGAAAAAATATCATCTTTTACTTCATACTCACTATGATTGTTGACTTCATCATCTTCAACATTATCCTTTTCATATGTACTAATGAGATGTTGTAATTCATTATCCGTAGAAGCTTGTGTCCCCGATGTTGTAGCAGCATTTCCCTCTATATACGTAGATAAACTTTTAGCATTTTGCTCCTCTATTGATGCCTTATGATTGCTCAGCAGTTTTGTCGCAAACAACATATCTATGAAACAAGATTAATTGACAAAATGTGTATATGTATTAGACTTATTTCATAAAAGTATAAAAACCTACCTGTTTGTGCATGGTCAAAAGTTTCTTTGTCAACAAAAAATGTAAAACTCTCCATTGTCAATGGATCAATGAGCGTCAATTCATACACAGCATTACTTTGATGAATTCTTTCTGTTTCAACTGTGTTCATTTGAAATTCACTACTTAGAACATTAGATGATTTTTGTGAATTTATTGTAGAATTACCCAAAACTGCCAAGTGCTCGTTTAATAATTTAGTTGCATATGACAAATCTACAATAGAAAATTGTATGCAAATTCTCATATCAATGATATCAATAATATTATTACATTATCATCAACAATAGTGTTTACCTTTCAATGCACGATCTCGGATTTCAGCAGGGACTTTCAAAGTGTAAATTTGATGTGATCCATCCATCAATTGCATCTCAACTACATCATTATTACTCGCATTTGGCTTCAAGCAACTGCTCGCATTTTTGGTTTTTATGATATCAGTCAATACTTTTTGTCTATAACATGAATCTGCAATCACAAGAATAAAACAATAATAAATCAGCATGAATTCTCATAATCCCAATTAGTTGAGTGCAAATATTATAATCTAATCTGTTTTTACCTGATTCAATTCGTGCTACATCTTTAATATTTACAAAAACTTTGTATGTTTCTTTGGTGTTTGGATCCACTAAAACTACTTGTTGTTTTCCACTATCCATTGTTCAGATATTAAGTAAATATAAGTTATCTATTTAGATATAATAATTAATAAAAATAAGTGAGAATTTCTAAGCTCAACTAAAATGCTCGCATCCTGTGATCAGCTGATTGCGGTTTTCGATTCGGAACACAGCTCCAGTAGTCAAAAACCGTTGCTGACCGTTTCAAGACGTCAAATGTTGTACACTGAAACTGCGCTGTTGCCAAATTTACTTACTGTTCCCGTATCGGAACATACCCTCCTACTCTGCAGTCGAAACGGTCTTATTACCAAATTCATGACCGTCGCAGTTCGAGCCATGACGTTCGCCTCTCGATATCTGTGGGAATACGACAGCGACAAAACGTAAGAGACAAAAATCGACAGCGACAACGACAAACGACGGACCACATACAGCTTCGAGGATACGAGCCCTGGAAACTCTTAGATATTTATTATGTTGACACTGATGAAACTTATCGTTTGACGGTCTCTCCTGAAGATTATCAGCGAGCTCAAATTGGTAAGATAAATTTAATAACTTTCAACCCCTTTATACTGTTTTTATCTTTTGTCCATATTTATTATTGTTTACAGATATGGGATTTGCAACAAAACTTTTGCAGTCTTACAAAACAATGTGCAATCTGCCATTAAATGAAAATAATGCAAATGCATGCAATATCGTTGATAAAGGACAGGTACAAGCTACGACAATATCAGGGGAAACATCAACTGAACCAAAGAAACGTAAGTTTCATTAAATTAAAAATATTATAATTTTTAATATATTCCAGTGCCTTTATTTCTATCATTTTCTCTTTCTTTTGAGTTTACTGCTGCTATCATACCTGCTGTTGTGTCCATGTTGTATATTTGGAATTAATGATATAATAATTATTTTTATTTGCAGAAAGTGATCGTACTAAATGGAACGATGTTGAAACCTGTTGCCTTTTAGCACTTTATGCAAAATATATTGAAAGTTATGACACTGGAAAACTTATCTATGATAAGTTTTGGCGGCTCATAACTTCAGGTATGGTGGAGAAAGGTCATGAATATACATCAAATCAATGTATTTATAGGATGGACTTATTAAAAAGGAAATATAAAGCAGTTATAGATCACAACGCAGAAACTGGAAAGGATCCTATAACTTGTCCATATTTTGAAGCAAGTTAATACTTTTTGTATGAAATAATATTTATAACAGAATTTATCTGAAATAAATTTAACCCTGATAAACTAATGTTATACAGGAAATGCACAAGATTTTCCATAAAAAACCGTGGATCAAACCCTTATCGACAGCTGGCTCAGGTGTCAATTTAGATATTGATGATGTCGAAGAGGTATACAATAAATTAAGTAAGTATCCTACCACTATTAGTACAGTATTACTTTTATAATATAATTAATTCAACTTACTTTTTATTGTTAATAGAAAAGCCAAAACTTTCTGGGGGATCTTTGAAAAAGTTCTTCGTAGAAAAATCACTGGATAATCTGAAGCATCGTTTAGACTTAGAAAGAGAATACAAACAAGAGAAACTCAAAATGCTCAAAGAAATAATAAACAGGAATAAGAATTGAATTTTTCTACATGAATACTTTTTAAGCATTGTTAAGAGCTTACTTTATAAATACTGTTTTAGTTTGTTCAAAGCAATCAATGCTTAGTTACAATTTCCATTTAATTAAAAAAAAATGTTGCATTTGTAGTTTTAAGTTTGTGAGTACTGAATTATAAGTAAAAAAGATATATTAAAATGTTATTTCATTTTATTTTAAAATATATTACTAAGAGAAGTGTCGGTATATATGGATCCGGACGCGATAAGGTGGCACGAAATAAAGAAATAGGACCAAGCTATTTATTGAGAGAACGTATCGTAACTTTATTTAAACGTGAACTTAAACGGTGTCTTATAACAGAGCGGGACGAGTGCCGAAGGCGTGAGTGCAGCTCGACGATCTCGTAGAGAGTAGAGCGGCGAGCGGAGAGCGCCGCCGAGCTAAACGCCGTATCACGTGGTTTTGGCGGCGAGCGCTTCTAGAGTCGCTGCGGCGCGAGAGAGCTGCCGTCGGTGTCGGGGGGAATCGCACATATATTCCAACAAGAAGTTTCTGCAATTAACAGTAAAAATGTCTATTTCGATTTAAGAAAAAAATATTTTGCATTTGTAGTTATAAGTTTGTACAACATTTCTGTATTGCAAAAAATGTACGTTTGTTATTAAACAAAAAGAGAAATAAATAAATATCTAATGTAGACAATGATTTACTTTTATTTACATTAATGTTCCTTGAAGTTATACATTTATATGCACGCAAAATGAGTTACAAAATACTTTTATTATTAAATAATAATATATGCAGTTTTTAATTTTTGATTTCGTTTGATTATGTATTAAAAATCAGCGTACATTTTCATTGATTATGCGAGTTAATTCAAGTTTTTTTTTTGATTCCTTGATCTTCTAATTCATTGTTTACTTGAACTGGACCTTTGTTATCATCTTCAATTTCTGGGATAACCATAGGGAATTCTAATTCATCTTGTCTTTTTAAGCAAATATTGTGCAAGATACATATGCATAAAATATAGTGCGGAACCAAATGGGTATTTCTCATTGGAAGTTTATCCAGAAAAAAACCTCCATCGTCCTTTTAATATAGCAAATGTTCTTTCGATCATAGTACGTAATCTTGATAACGAAGTATTAAAATATTCTTCTTCTAATGCAGTAGTGGAACGCGTATTTTCGGTAATGAACAGCGTAAGAACAAAATTTCGCAATAGGATGCTATTAAAACTGTTCAATATCAAGGATTAGACTGCGATTTTATGCTAACAAAACTTGTTGCCGAAATTTCATTCCAAGTATAGAAATGTTAAAAGATTTCAATGCAAAGGGTTTTTATACAGCGATAAGTACGAAACTGATGAAGAATAAAAAAAACAATCTCAAAAAGACGATGCAGAACTGGCTGAGGTACAAAATCTTCTATTAGATATAGATTATCTATGCATTAGTTTAAGTGAATGTGTATTTTAAAACAAAAAATATATTTATAAACGAGGTAGAACTGACCGAGGTAGAAAATCTACTAGAATTAGTTTAAGCGAATGAACATTTTAGAAAAATAGTTATTTATAATATTTTTATAAATTTGAAAATAATATAAATGCATAAAATATTTGATGTTAATTACTGTGAGATTTTAATTTCCTTACTCTGTTATAGATAGATAGACTTCCAAATATTGTTTTTTCCCATATGGGTATACTTATTTATATATTTAAACTATTCAATTATTTTACTTGGGTTATTTGGATTTAAGTATTTACAATTATTTCATCGATCTACGTGGGTTATTGAGTTTTGAGTATTCACGTTTTCAGTATTTGTTTGATATAATTAGGATTTAAATATGTACATTTTACGTATATATTAGTTTATATTAACTGAATTTTCTTAATTATACAACGGTTTTACGTGGGGCAATTAGTTTTATTAATTTAGTTTTAATTTGAATTGGCGGTTTTGTGCGACTTTACGCTCGATAGGTGGCGACACCACTCTCGCAGTGTCTGGTCACCCTGCCCCAGACCCCTGGTGCCAATAACCACAAATAGAATAGAATAGTTCGTTGCGCATCACGCGTGTTGCCGTGTTCGCATCATCTTACATTTAAAAACGAGATTAATAGAAAAACAGAAATAAGAATATTTGTATATTTCTATTGCATTTAAAGTAATTATCTCTTTATTACAACTATTAATAAAATTTACATAGATAATTTCAGCTTTTTTATGTTTAAGACAGAGAAAGAGAATTATGTCACTTGATCAGACTGTTTGCGAAGGTATTGTGTTATTCAAGATTAAGAAACATCTTACTAAAAATACTTACTACTAAAATGCTGTTCTAAATTGAAACATGTTTTCTTTGCTTGGCAAGGTAGTTGGTCAGGTTTTCAAACAGTTTTCTTCAACTGTTTCCTCAAAACACTTTCCTTTTTTGCTTGTTTATTAATGTGCATCAAAACCATCTGCAAGATATAAAAAAATTGTTTGATATTGATGTAAATACGTATAAAATTGTTTTTAAATAATTGCCACTGTCCAATGTTTCAACCAATGTTTTATGGCCAAGAGCAATTTTTGGTTAATCAAGACCTAACTTTTAATAAAAAAAGTAAAGTTATGAATAATGTTATAACAAATAATTAATTTCTGTAACTTTTTTATAAAAGTGGAATAATATTTAATAATTCAGAATATTAAGTTTATAATCTCTAAAATTATAACGAAAAAAAACTAAGTTTTTTGTAAGCTTTAATAGCTAATAATTTATTTCATAGACTTCAATCATAAATATTATAACTTATTCATAAGCATTTAATTTTGGATTTCATCACATAAAAAGTAATTAACTACTTTTGTACATTTTTATCATTAGTTATCTATACATTTTACTTTGATGTTTTTTATAGATTAAATACTTTTTTCTTCGTCAATTAAATTTATTTTTGTTTTGGATACATTTTCTCTGATTTTTTTTGTCTTTTTGCATACTTTTGTACAACGTTTATAATTGTTCCAATACCAGGTTTCCCTACTACAAAAAGAGATGGTAGAGATTAGATGATAATCGGCTGGTTATCATCAAATATTCAGCTAATTGTCATCTACCTATTTTTAGTAGGATTGTAAACGTGCTAAATGCCATTTGCTCTGCCCAAAGAATATTCTTTTTAATGCTCTTTTATCATTTTTAGCATCAAACAATGATTACTGTTGATATCACTGGTATGTTATCCACTAAGCAATAGTAGTTACCTCAGAATGCTAAAACTAGACTAATGTGCTGCCATGGTTAGGGTGCGTGCTTGCGCTCGAGGTGTCTCACTTTGGTATGGGGCTTCTAATAAGGTTGATCTTCGTTGCTAGTAGTATCACATTTTGGTGTGGTCTCTTGACTAATTGAAAATTTAACTTCAGAATTTTCATGGTTAAGCTCTTTACCAGTGTGTTATACTTTTTATCAATAGATCACTGCTCTCAGTAATTGCACTTAGTACTTCTACAGATGTAATAACTAATGCTTTATCTTCTTTTGATTTTTCCTCACTTTAAAAGCAATCATTTTCATTGTTGGGCATAGTTCGCAAATCTATAAAATCTGTTGTATCTATATATTACATGTTATCTGTTATATCTATATCTACAATAGTATTTAAGCTATTTGCAGCTGTTTTGATTGCAGTATTTTACAGTTGATTGATCATCTTTGCTGCTTACTAACTTACTATAGTATATTGCATTTTCAGAAAATAGATACAAGTAGAGGTGTGCGAGTCAAAAGTCAATTTTATATTTTGTTACAACCTTATGGCGGAATTAATTAAATCAAAAACAATAATATATTATAAGTGTTTAGATTTTAAGTTAACATACAGATTGAACAGATTCAATAGATTACAAAAGCAAAAAAAATGTTAATAGGCTGAAAAATCAGTCCAAATAATAAATTGATTTATTTTTTAGGCAAAAGCTCCAAAAAAAAAACTCGATAAAGTACTTAAAGCTTTAAGTAACATATCATTGTTAAGAAACAAGGTAAAACCATACTATTTGTGAGATATGTGTAAAAACTCGACAATCGTGGTATTTAAGTAGATTTTTAACATCCCAGATTTATTTTGCAATCAAAACAAAAAAAAAGCAGAGTTTGCCTCGCACATCCCTATATACAAGCTGCACCTTTTAAAACCATTTTATAAAATTGTCTTAGCATAAAAACTTTCTATAGCAGTTTTCAAAACTTTTGCAATGTGTACTTTGGCATTTGAAAGGAGAGCAATAAGTTCCATTTGAGGTTTCACTACGAAAATTACTACGCTACAAACAATGGTAAAATGTGAACTGTGACCATCCATATGAACAGGCACAAAAAACTAGATATTGTTCCCAGATAGCAATAAAAATTGTAGTTTTCAGTTGAATTTCTATATGCTGTACCTTTCTGTGCATTTCTGTACAGTTACATATGTTAGTGTTAAAATTTGAACTCAATGTATATACATAAACCTATCTCATTGTGCAAAAATTCAATAGTGTACTGTAATGTACAATCCTTTAGTAATATATACAAATGTACATGAAAAAACATTCATTAACCCATTAACACCCACAGTGACCATCTTTTGACAATACTTTCAGTCGTGTACAGCATCTACTTCAAATTGTTCAAATAATAGTTGAGTAGTCATTATTATGTAAAATTTCATGTACTTTCTGAATCCGGTATCAAAATTGTCGAAAAAATTGTTATTAAAAAGTTATAAACAATTTAAAAAAAAAAAACATGAATTTTCGAGATAAAATTCGTTTAACCAAAATTTTCGAACGTAAAGATTGCTCACTCGTCTGTCTAACGCATGTAGATTTGGTAAATGACATGTTAACTTTATTGTAAAATAGTTGCATACCCAAATTAAACATGGCGGCCATCGAAACAACCCCTTTTCCACCAAAACTTTCCAAAAAGGTTGGTGATTTTTTTCTCGGTTAGGATCGACTTAACGAAAAAAAGTTATGGAATCAAAAGTACTTAGAATTGAATAAGAAACACGTGTGAATTTTTTCAGAATTTTTTGAGCGATTTTTATATTTTTGGATATCGCCATTTTTTGAAAAATCCAAAAGTCGCTCAATAAATTCTGAACAAATTCACACGTGTTCTTTGATCAATTCTAAGCACTTTTTGTTTCATAACTTATTTTTGTAAAGTTAGGCTTTATTGAATTAAAAATTGGTAAATGTTCTTAGCCGCTGCTGAATGTAACGTTGCCCGGGTTTCACCACGTGGAGGTGAACGTTCATTGAAAATCCTCGTTTTTTTTTGGTTTTTTATGTTTTTTTATGTTGTTTTTTTGTTTATTTTTTTATTTATTTCTAATTTAGATTTTTGATTTGGAGTAAAAGAAGTAACTTTATACTCAAAGATGATAACTACTACTAGTGCTTTTTTTTAAAACATGGCTCACAATAATACTTTTCATTGCATTTTTCACAACATTTAGAGCTTCTTACTTTACATTCCGAGCAATATGATCGTTTAGTTCCTTTTGCAAGCTCATGCTTTATCAATAAAGCCCTTTGCAAGTAATGCTTGCTTATTTCTATGGCAAATTCTTCTATTCCACATTTTTCATTATGTCGAACAGTATTTCTCAGAATGAGTGCGTTAGTAATAGATGCTTGAATTATTAGCATCAAAATACACCACGTCCATTTTTTGGTTCGGACATTTGGTAAAATGTTATTACAGTATTGATCGTGGGTGTCAACTCCGCCCATAAATTGGTTATACATTTTAAAAGCATTCGGAAATGGTATTTCTATTTTCTGTTTATCAGTTTTCCGGTATCTTTTTACAGTACCATGGGGCTGGATACCTGCTGCAGTGGACAGAATTGAAACAGGCTTAGAATCTTGTACAGTAATAAAATTTAGACCACTAGTCTCGTCATATTCATTAAATACTTTACTGTAAGAAACACAAGGGGATGGAACATACAAGTTATTGACATTTTCATCAAGTTCATCTTCATCATTTGATCCATCATTATCACAACCCTGAATCCTCACCAGGAATGAATACATATTCATCAGAATTTTCTTTTTCAATAATTTCAAATCGACTTTCTTGATTTCTCGACATTTTGAAATCGTACGCCGATTTATGTATACCAAAAACGTAATTGTGTATTTCAGGTAATACTTGTGATGAATCACGAGTATAAATTTTAAAATATTACAAATGTAATCAGAAGTAGGACATATAATTTTTAATGAATTTCTTGTAGTATAGCATAAATTAACAGTTGAATAATAAACAAAGAACAAAGTTCTTTGTTACAGAAAAAAAATTTTAATTGTGGACATACCGGGTCAACGTTAACATCAGCCAAAAACGTTCACCAATTTTTAATTCAATAAAGACTAACTTTACAAAAATAAGTTATGAAACAAAAAGTGCTTAGAATTGATCAAAGAACACGTGTGAATTTTTTCAGAATTTATTGAGCAACTTTTAGATTTTTCAAAAAATGGCGATATCCAAAAATATAAAAATCGCTCAAAAAATTCTGAAAAAATTCACACGTGTTTCTTATTCAATTCTAAGCACTTTTGATTCCATAACTTTTTTTCGTTAAGTCGATCCTAACCGAGAAAAAAAATCACCAACCTTTTTGGAAAGTTTTGGTGGAAAAGGGATTGTTTCGATGGCGGCCATGTTTAATTTGGGTATGCAACTATTTTACAAGAAAGTTAACATGTCATTGACCAAATCTACATGCGTTAGACAGACAAGTGAACCCTCTTTACGTTCGAAAATTTTGGTTAAACGAATTTTTTATCTCGAAAATTCATGTTTTTTTTAAAAATTGTTTATAACTTTTTAATAACAATTTTTTCGACAATTTTGATACCGGATTCAGAAAGTACATGAAATTTTACGTTAAAAATGACTACTCAACTATTATTTGAACAATTTGAAGTAGATGCTGTACACGGCTGAAAGTATTGTCAAAAGATGGTCACTTTGGGCGTTAATCGGTAGATGACGATTTTGGGCGTGTAACAAATTGAAAGTCTTTTACTAAGAAATTATGTTATTTTGTTTAAAAAAAGCATTAAATTTAGGGTACTAGTAGGAAATGCGGTGTTACCCGCTGCAAGATTGTGAAAATAATTTCCTCTTAACAACTAGTTTGCTGCTGTATCCTGAATCACGTCAATATTTATAATAAATAAAACTTAACGGATAGTTTGGTAAAAGTTCTGGTGATATCGAACAAATTTCTGCTGTGTATTAAAAAATGAATTTTTACTGCTTCACTCGAAGTTGTATTTGTGCGCGAGTAACATACGAATTTAAACTAAAAGAAATTTTCCTTGTATTTACAAGAGCGTATTATCTTTTACTATATATATGTATGTAAGCTTGTAGGTTACCAAGCTTGGCTTTGTCACTTGTTGACATCTGAGTGAGAGCCAGTATGTAATAAGACTCCGAGCCGTTAGGATCGTTATAAGTGAGGTTATTGAAACTGATGTACTAAAAGGTTTGCTATGGGCAATTGTATAGATTCAGGTTAGTCTTAAGTTTATACGTTTACTGTAATATTTTTAGCCTTTACTAATTTGTACATATTGTTAATATTACAGTTGTTTATACTACATCATACAAGTGTTGATTTCTAACCCAAAAATCCACTCTAGTGAATTTCCTTGAGCAGTGGTCTTACAAATCTATACAATGGAGATTAAAGCAAAGTTTTATTTTGTCTCGGAGGCTGGCACAGATACGAAAAGTACTGTAGTTAAAGTGAAGAGAATTCAGCTGCTTGGTCAAGAGGAAAGTTTTTTGTTTCCAGTAGATAAGCAGACTAATGCTCAACATAAACAGCTTTATGAAAATTCAATTGTTAAAAATGTCGTGAAGAGTTTGAAAGTTCGCAATAAATTTCGAAATGTAGTATTTGTGATAATTTAGGTTTTAAAGAGAGATTTCATTTAGAAAGTGTATGCCGCAATAAAGATAGGGAAATTAAACAATTTAAATGAATAGTTCTCCCACTTATTAAAGTAAAGATTTTTGCAAATGGATGTCCAGCAATTGGTCTATATGATTCTGGTTCCAATATTTCTTTGGTTAGTAGTGCATTTTTGAATGATAAAAGAAATATTAAACAAATAACAAGTGGGAGAGATAATATTAAGGGTTTAGCTGGAATGGCGAAAACGGAAGGCGTTGTAATATTGAGGATTAGAATTTGTAATTTAGAAGAGGAAATTTAAACGGAAATTTGACCTTGAAATGACTTGTAGAGTTTACTTTGACCCCTAACGCAAAAGCTCATCTGGACGTAAAATTTCGCGCTCTTTTCGAATCCGAGGTCAAAAATAGGGGGTTATATTCAAAAAACAAAAGATAACCTTCAAATGACTTTGAAAATGAAGTTCAAGAACATATTCAAGATCACAGAAGGATCAGCCCCTCAATGCCCAACAACTTTTGTCTGAAACATTTTTTGATTAGATTGCAATTTGTCATGTTATTCAGCTGTCTAAGTTAAAATGGGACCCCCGTATATGAACAGTGGAGACCACAGACTTTGTTCATTGAAATGTGGAAATCTTTTTGGTCGCTCATGCATTATTCAATGGTTACATTCCATGCGGGAAAACAGGAACACATGTCCTCTATGTAATAGTCCTGCATCCGTAGAAGATATACGAATTTTATATAGCAATACATCTTTAATTTTCAAATCGAATTCGAATATTATCAAATCTTTAGAAAATATATTCCTTTATCTTAATATATATATATATATATATATATATATATATATATATATATATATA
>QLSS01000484.1:0-51524 GCA_024372645.1 Trichomalopsis sarcophagae | reverse complement strand
AAATTTTAAAAATTTTTACGTCATATTTAAAATTTGCGCAGTGCTGCCACTGTAAAATTTGAGGGAAAAAAATAGCGTCCGAGATACGGCGTTTCCAAAGCTGCGGCTCAGATACGGCGTTTCCGAAGCCGCGGTTGAGATACGGCGATCTCGAAGCCACCGCCGGGATACGGCGTTCTCGAAGCCGCGGCTGAGATACGCTGATCTTCCTGTCAGCCGTCGATATACAGTATGCGAAAGAAAAAGGGCATGTAGACGCGATCGCCGGGATACGGCGTTCTCGAAGCCGCGGCTGAGATACGGTGATCTTCCAGTCAGCCTAACGCATTCCAACCAATTCACTCCGTCCCATAAGAAGTTATCACTTCAAAAAAACATTAGTGATGGCCTTTGCAGTGGGATAAGATTACATATCATTGAATTGTTTAAATATAGTATCAAAGCTAAAATTATTCCAAAAATTTCATTCCAAAAATAATTCTAGACACAGGAGATTTTACAACTTTACCGTTTATACTTCGTCGACGACAATTTCCTATAGTTTTAGCTTTCGCTATGACAATAAATGAATCTCAAGGTCGAAGTTTCGAATCTGTAGGAATATATATTCGTCGACCTTTATTTTCACATGGACAATTATATGTAGCTCTTTCACGTTTTCGAAACCCTGAAAAATTATTTATTGAAAATAGATGCGATAATCCAGAGATAATACAGAAGATAGTTTGGAAAGAAATTCTCAATTGACGAATATTTCATTAAAAATGGATGAAAAGAAAACATCAGATGTATTCAAGTAACAAATTTATTTCTTGTGTGTAGTCTTCTTTTCTCATCTAATTAGTCATTATTTATATTTTATATATCTATTACAGAAAGCCAACAACAATGACCTACAAATGTGATTACTGCAAAAGTCAATTCAAATCTTTACAAAATAAATTTGTTAAGTGACGAAGTTCCTGGATAAATCATTCAGAAACATTATATAAAAATTACACAAGACAGCAGGAAAAATCCAGAAACTTCGACTCTTACCTAAGACTCAAGGAATGTACCCGAAACCATAAACAAACTTCTCCTCCCTCGGCTGAAGCGCACGTGCACAGTCGACACTACAGTTTAGCCGCTGACCATAGCACAGGCCCATAAGGTCTAATGCATAAGACAGAGAGCGCGGCTAAACTGAAGTGCGAAGAGAGGAGAAGTAAGCACCCTGCGTGGGAGAAAGCTTCTACGCTCTCTCTTTAGCGTCACCTCCCCCAATCTTCATTAGAGTGTGTAATCGTCTAGAGTACAGACGTTGAATTCTTTTTTTCTTTGAGTTTCTTCCTTTGTGTCCGTTACTAGACATAAGTCATTTCAATTGAGTATTTAGATTTGAATTTAAATTTTGAGTCTAACTTCATCTTTGTTAATTTGTGTTATTGTAATTAACTATTGTCGCTCATTTACGTCTTCTGAAAAGGAATAAAAATAAAATCTGAAAAGTCTGGAGAAACACGTTACGAGAACGAGCGAAGCTGCAACATTATACATATAGGAGCTGTTTGAGGACTCCGCTAATCGAAATTGACGTCTCAACATTTTCCACGAGTTACCCACTTTAATAACAAGTAAGTTTGTTTCACCTAGAATTTCTAAATTTTACTATTCTTTTTGACAAACTCAAACAGTTCTGGCGCGATAATCAGTCACACTGATCTCGCTCGTATGGGAGAGTTAATGAGCAACCGCGGTATTCAAAATAATTTAATTGTTAGTCTTTAAATTAAGTTTTACCCTAACAAAATTAAAACATGAAAGGACACAATACGCTTCTACCATAAATACTTGTAAAAAGTGTTTTTCAACATTTAAATGTAAAAGAAATTTTTTAAGACATAAAAAGGAACATATTCGAAGAACATTTAGTTGTATAAAATGTAAATCACAATTTAAGAGGTTTTGTCATTTAAAACGGCACTTTCTCATGCATGACAAGAACAAAAAACTTATTTGTTATTACTGTTATTATAAAACATACAGAAATGCCAAGTTAAATGTCCATTTAAAAAGAAAACATAAGGTATATGATTTCCGATGTTAAATAAATTAAATACTTGAATTATTACTATTATTAAATATTAATTAATATTACTTTTTATATTTAGAAATTCGACGATATGTTAAAAGAGTTCCTAGTAATACTTATTACAATATTTTACATAGAAAGTATGAATTCTCATTAAGAAGTCTGACCCAGTCATATATCCACAAATAAACTGTTTCGGAAAAATCCAACCATATGTGTGTCTCCAAATTTACCAACAAGCACTTCCCTTTTGTTCATAAAATCCCAGTTAATACTTGACGGAGAAGCCCTCGTTTTCGACTGCAGCAAGAATCAAAGTATACATTAAACTTACCACTTTAAAAAGTTATAAAATGAACAACTGTATACTTGACCAATATTAAATCAAAAACGATAATACTAAATACTAAAGTATGCATATATAAAGTGCGTTTCCGCTTACAGGTTCGGTGCACTGTCGAGTGAATCCCTGATACCCGTAATCCAGTTACGCGACGAACTACGGTCTGTCGCAACGGACACGAAACATAGCTGTGGAGCCTCAGGGTCTGTTTGGAAAAATCTTAAGAAAACCCCATTAAGAAGTCTGATCTAGGGAAAATCCAATCAGATGTATTCGTCTAAATCTTCCAACAAGCACAACCGTTTGTTCCTTAAATCGCAGCCAATGCCTAACGGAGAAGTTCTCGCTTTCGACTCCAACGAGAAGCAAGGTACACAATAAACTTGCCACTTCAAAAAATTTACGAAATGAGCAATTGTATACTTTACCAATACTAAAGTGTGCATATATAAAGTTCGTTTGCGCTTACAGGTTGACTGCACTGTAAAATAATTCACTGGAGCGCGTGATCCAGCTACGCAACAAGCTACGGTCTGTTGCAACAACGTCGAACACGAAACATAGTTTTTATCTCAAAATCCCCTTTACATGAGTAAGAAGTATTTCTTAAATGTGTATAAAATAAAAGTTAAATTCCTATATACTTCAACGTTTTTCATTTGTAAATAAGAAAGCGCGATTTCTCACGCCTGCGTAATTCAATCATCGGCGAACTGGTGTATTCCACGTTGTAATTGAAGCAGCCGGAAAATCAAGTGTATAACAGAACTAATGCCGAAAGTAAATCCGCCGAGAAGAGGAGCTGAGCTGCAACGATCAAGGTGACGAAAAGGGATGCGTCGCTGTATATTATCTTCTCGTCTCGGCTATAATTGTATAGAATTGCAGAGACACCGATTCCAACCAATTTAAATGAAATTATCATAAATGCAAACCGATTTCTGGGTAGATCCGCTATTCCCATAACCACGGCCGAAAAGAGGTGAGCAGAAAGGGGAGAGCAGAAAGTGGGGGAGCAGAAGGGGGGGGGGGGGCAGAAAGGGGGGGGAGCAGGAAGGGATGGATCAGAAAGGGGGGAGCAGGAAGGGGGAAGCAGAAAGGGGAGAGCAGAACTCACGGCGGCGGCGGCGGCGAAATCTTTTTATAATATAGAGAGATATACAACATAGAACGTGATGTAGAGAACACCAGGTCACTCAACAAGAGTATCTTGGTAAGTAAACTTGGTAGTAAAACCAGTTATACTAATATGTACGAAAACATGGATCTTGCAATATCCTCAATACTATCAATTACAAGACTATAAAAGCTATTACAATGATAGTAAAATTAATAGGGCTGCTGGAGTCATGTTATATATAAAAAAGAATATATAGGAAATAATTGAAATAGAAGTAATTGATAGATTAAGTGTTGTAAGTTCTGATACTTTTCTAGAGTCAGGTGAGGCAATCAGGATCTCTGCTATGTACAGGTAAGAAAATTTACCGTAAGAAAATTTCTGTCTAAACAGTTTAATATAAAACATCAATGTATTTTGGGGATTTCAATATTAATATAAGGGATATAAATTATGACAAAATTGGTTTAACTGAAAAGACAATTGCTCAAGAATTTCTGAATAATTTTTTTGAAAATAAATATATTCCAATTTTTAGAGGAATCATAAGACCATCTCAGAATAGTGAGAACGGTACGTGTATAGACAATTGTTTCGCCAAAGTGAGAAATATTGAGTTGGAGTCTTTTAAGTTAAATGTTCCGTTCAATGATCATTACCTAATACTTCATAAGTATTAACAAATTCAAAATACAAAACGATTTCAGTCAATCAGCATTAACTATGGCAAGTTAATAAAATGAATAAAAAGAGTTGAGCGGGACTCATTGTTACAAATAAATGATCTTAATCAAGCTATAAACGAATTAATAAGTATGATCCAAAGCTGTGTTGAAAAAGCAACTGATAAAAAATATTCGAATAAAAACAAAAAAGATTCAGTTCCAGATAAAAAAATGAATTACCAAAGCAATATTAAATATCCTGTAAAACTAAAGAGATGTTATATAACATATGGAGAAAGAATCCAACAAATATAAAACTGAAAAGGGACTATAAAAATTATGAAAAAATGTTGAGTAAGGTAATTAAACATGCTAAGTATAAATACGAAAATAATGCTTTAAAAAATGTAGTTGTAATTCAAGATAGCTTTGGAGCATAATTAATGATAAGTTAGGGAAAAAAAGAAGCAAGGAGAATCACTTGATAGTATAATAATTAATTATTAGAAAATTGAGGATAGGACTACTATTGCGAACACTATGAATGAATATTACTGTAATGTAGGAATAAATTTAAACAATCAAATTTAAAACATCGCTAAAAGCGAAATGCTTTGCTTTTCACATAAGGCACTCGCCAGTATTTAAAGGTTTGACGATGAATACACACAAACACATGCACATACACACGCGCGCGTGCGCATACACACACAAGCATACATGCAGATATTGGTAGTATCTGTAGTCATGCTCAGCGCACTCAGTCAATCTTGTCGGTGAAAAAAAAGCAGCGGTACTTATGCTGCTGAATGGTGTCCACTAGCAGCACAATTTTTTCTTCATTTTACAACAATTACATAATTTTTTTAAATATCTTATGTTCTTACAAACAATCTTAATATTAGCATTAAAATCAAAAAGCAAGTCCCTCAAAAGCCTTTCCCAAGCGCGATGGTCAGCACGGCACGATGCATGTGTGGCTTACGTACGTCGTATCCTGAAATCGTATCCACTTTACACGAAATAGCAGAGGATTTAAATGAAAAATCATTAACGCGCACGGAAGCTCTTGGTTTATACTATTCGCTTGCTACTTTAGAGATTTGTTTTATTGCTTTATTTTGGATCGATATTTCAAACAGATTTAATGCGGTAAGACGCTTCAGTCTGCTTCAGTGGAATTAAATACTGTTGTCGAATCGTATGATTCTTTGATCAATTTTGTATCTCAGAAACGTGATCCTGAAGTATTTGATGATTATGAAAAAAAAGCAATTGAAACATGTAAAATTGAAGTTTATAAGTCTGATATTTGTAGAAAACGCAAGCGAAAGACTCAGTTTGATCGAGAAGATACAGAGGATACATTATTTCAGCTAGAGATAATTTGCGTATAAATGTTTTTTATGTTATTATAGATTCTTTGATAGCGCAACTTAAAAAACAAAATGACTTTTATATAAAACTAAATGAAAAATTTGGGTTCCTAGCACGATTGCACAACTTGAATTCTATAGACATAGAAGAATAAGCAAATGTGCTTATTAGTTATTATTCTCAAGATTTAGATCATATCTTGATTGTAGAATGTATAACGGGGTGAAGCTTTCGGCAGCAATCGCGCAGACGTTAGCTGCGTGCAATGCAATTGCTGTCGCGGGAATCACCTCGAAATAATCGAGACAAGGTCTCGTTTCCTCTGGATGTACTCGAGGCTCGCAGTGGACCGGCCAAGGTCAAATATGGCTAGCTGCAGTTAGCATGCACGAGTACCGTGAAGTGATACGCGTGCCTGTGGAGGCGGCGGAGAACGTAGTTTAGAGGAGACGGGAAGCGGGTCCGCAGAAATGACTCCGAACTCACAATCAGACGTTAGATTTAGAATGAAAGGAATGTATTGTCTGCACTCAAAATAAGATACACGAGCACACGCTCGGGTGTGCGAGACGCAGGTGAATGATGTAGCTAGAGATCGGGAGAGAGCTAGTGAGAGACAGAGAGAATCAAAGAGCTGACTAACGGACGGAGTCGAGGCGAGGACGCACGAAGAAGCCTCAGACGTAGCCGTGATGTCGTCTCAAAGAGCACCGGTCACCCACGCACACGAATTCGTAATTGTAATCTCGTGGTAGATAGTGCGACCTAGTCGAAGCTGTCTCTCGTCAGCTAGCTCGAACGAATCTTTCGCGCGCGTTCTAAGTCTCGCGCGCAAAGCTCTCGCTCTCTCTCTCTCCTCACTCACCGTCGTGGTGTGCTCCCTCTCGCTGCTCTGCCGCTGCTCACCTGTAACATGTAACTAATTTACATTAAATAATGCAATGATTGTATGCTAGGGAGGTTATGACGAGTTAACAACGTTCCTCGTCATAAATGCCAACATTTCGGATCTTATCTAAAGTCTATCGACATTGTAAAACGATCTGCAATTGACTTGTGCAAGATGATTTGTAGCAATGACTAGAGAAGCATTTATCCAAATTTGCACACTGCGCTGTCAACGTTTTTATGCGTCATGATGTCCAATTGTTCAGATGAGAGATCATTTTCTGCGTTGTGACAATTAATAAAATTTATAAAATTCATATAATGAGGGCCAATACGGTTTTACCATTCAGATGATAACACCAAAACACTGGCTGTGAGCTGCAAAATTTTTAATTATCATTATAGAAAATAAAAATTAAAAAAAAAATGTGGTTGTCTCGGGGACAGCCGATAGAAGTAAATATTGAATTAGGTGTGTTGTAGACTTCGTTATTTTTATATAGGTGAAATAATAACAATATGTTTATCGTTATTCATACATTATTTTATTTCTCACAAACTTTATTTAGTAGTTGATTGTTGCGCATCATTATTCATGTCTAATTGCAATTTATCTTTGAGGAATGTAATTAATTGTTGTGCATTTTCGTCAGCAAAGTTTCAATTCACTAAAATCTCCTGCTAAAATCAGTGGCATTTCATGGTCATTTATACCAAGCTTCCGTGATCCTACTTGAGTGTATACAAGTAGTGATCTATGGATAAATTGAATTATGTCTGTAATGCTTTGATTGGGTGAAATGTAAATCGCAGCCATGATACATATTTAACCGTCTTCTAAAACGCAGTGAGCAGAACATATTTCAGCACGCGGGATAGCATTATTTCAGTTCATGCTAGGTAGAGAAAGCCGAGCGCATGGGGACGCAGGATAGCATTGTCATTGAGAGAGAGAAAGAGATAAAAAGAGAGCGCGGTGAAGGGAGAGATGCACGCAGTGCGTACGCCTTGCACGGCGAAGAGAGCGTGCTGGAGGAGAGAGTGAGAGCGAGAAAGAGTTTCCCCTGCTTCCCCTCCTGGCGTTCGGTAACTGCGTGACGGTCGATTTTTTCTCGACTCACTCTCCGGCAAAAATGTGTACCTAACGAGCCTATAGAAGTATTCACTTCAAAAACCACCAAACTTTTGTTTACAATCTCGACTGCACAGGTCGCTTGCAGTACATTTTGTGACTTACAAGCCAGCAGTCCATCGTCTACAAATAGAGCTAGATACACATCATGCGACTCATACTGCCCTACAAAAATACAGTGTTCTGCGTTGCATTCTTTGATCATAAATTTATTTAGAAACTTTTTAAAACACACATTCCAGCACCTGGGTGCTTGTTTAAGCCCATACAACGTTTTATCAAGCATACACACTACACTTTTCTTTTTCACTACTGCTATCTTCTTATAGATGCCCTCTGGAACCTTCACGTAGATCTTCTCCTTGAGTTTCCCATGTAGGAAAGCTGAACTGATGTCGAAGGACTTCACCACTAGGTCTTCTTGAGCTATGAGCGCGATAAGTATTCGTGTGAGTCGTACCTCACAACTAGAGCGAAGGTCTTTTTTTGCATGTATCCCAAAGCACACAACCGTGCTTTTAGGATAGCGTTATCATTGCTGCCATCAGGGATTACTTTGAAGACCCATTTGACTCGGTGGTCTTCATCACAGGAGTTCGACTCACCAATTAACATGTATTATTCTTTTGATGAGCTTCAAGCTCCTTTCTTATGGCCTTTTTCCACCCTGTTGCATCAGGTCCCTTCACTGCTCCCTGGAATGTTTTTGGGGTTACTAATGTGCATATATCCGCAGCATATCTGGCTGGCTTTTTATACAGTCTCTGGCCCCTAAGAACTCTGGCACGTGGAGGTGATATTGCTCTCGCTGGTGCTGCATGGTTGGCGTCCACTAACACATCTTCATCAGCGGCAGCCATCTCTTTTTCGTCGTTCTCTCTAGCTGGGTCTGCGTCCCCCTCCGGATCTGGACCGTCGACAAGGTCGAATATCTCCACCTCCGTTTCCGTCTCTATGACTGCTTCCTTCTCGGGCCCTTCATTGAAAGTTACGTGCTTAGACACCGTGAGCTTCTTGGTCTCTGGGCAGTAGAGTCTGTATTTCGACGAGTTTTCTTGGTATCCTACCAAGATCTTCTTATTGCATCTGTTGTCAAATTTGGCGAGTGAGCTGTTTGGGTTCGTACTGATAGGCAGCTGAGCCAAAAACTCACATAACTTAGATTGGGCTTCTTTTTCTCCCAGATTTCATATGAGATCTTGCATCAGTCCTTAGTGCATGCAGATACTCTGTTCAGTATGTACAATGCTGCATTCACTGCTTCGGCCAAGAGATATCCAGGTAATTTTTTGTCACATAGAAGAGTACGAGCACACTCTGCTCCGGGATGTAGGGAGCTGTGAGCTCCTGTCTGATGTCCAGAGCTTGCAGATACATCTTCATTCGTTCGTTGTCGTACTCTGTGCCATTGTCGCTACGTATCACCTTCATAGGCCTGCCAAACTTATTATTGACCTCACGTTCAAAAATCACAAAGTTCTCGTACACATCTGACTTGTGTTGTAGAAAGAACACTCGCCTATATCCAGATGCGTCGTATTTGAACGTCAGAAAGTATCCTGCTCCTCCTAATGATGTATCTTTCATCGTACCGCACACATCCGAGTGTATAATTTCACTAGGCTGTGAGTTTCTCTGCGTTTTTTTCTTGAAAGGAATTTCGTGAGCTTTACCAAACTTGCAGCTTTCACAAAAAAAAATGTTCTTTTTCTTTCACAACCACTCCTTCCACTATCTTCTTTGAGGTAATTTCACCGAGGGCTCGTTCGTGCATATGTTCCAGTTTCTCGTGCCACAACTTTAAATTGACTTCTGCTATGTTGACTTTACCTGCACTGGGTTTTGTGCGGAAGATCATGCGATAGACACTGTTGCTATGCTTTTCTCCAACCGCAATCAGTTTCTTTTTCTGTACGAACTTCACTTTCTCTTCCTCAAAGTGGATACCTTTTGCGGTAGCTTGGCCGACGGAGTATAAATTTTTGCCTATTTCGGGTACATGAAGAACATTTTCTATGCGTGCGCTTTCCCGTGATCCATTGATCAATCGTTCGATTTAAACCGTGACGTCACCGATCACTTTTCATTCTTGAGTATCTTCGAGAACGACTGTGCTGCCATCCCATCTCGATCAATACTCTACGAACAACTCTTTTCTGTGGGTGACATGTGCTGATCCGCAGCTGTCGGTAAGCCAGACTTTGCTCTGATCTACTTCTAGCATTGCTGTCTTCTGTTGAGGTGTCGGCTTCTTAACACTGTCGACTTGCTCAAAGTCACCTCGCTCGCAACTTGTTGCCGCACTTAAAAGCGATCATTACGCAGCTATCGAATTCGCGTTCGGTGGGTTTGTTTTTCTTTAAGGGCACTCCCCCGCGTAGTATCCTGTCTCCTGACAAATATAGCACTGTACGTGTGTCCTCTTCGACTTACGTCTTTTGTTGTCATTTTGCTTATATGAAACTGAGCCGCTCCCTTTCGTCACCTTCCTGGAGGTCACTGCTAGAACAAGCGTTTCCTCGTCCTCTGCATCCCTATTGGAGATGCTCTAAAGTCTGCCTCTGTGGTTCCACACTACACCAAGCCGAACTAAAATGCTGGTACTTTCCCCGCGTACTTTCGGCCCAGGGATGAAGAAAAATAAAATTTATTCTTTTAGAATAAATTTCCACCTAGTTGTATTTTTTCAATTTATATAATTAAATTATTTTTAATTGGTTTATAAATTATTTTCTTTTTTAATTACTAATTATATTGTATTTACAGACCTAAAAGCTTTTGAAAGAAGACTGACAGAAGTTATTTCAAGTTTACAGCCTGCAACTTTGCGTTGGAGGTGTAAGTATATACACAAAATATGATATTCTTAATGAAAATAATTTATTGCAATTACATAATATTAGCTGGATGGCTTTTCCTGTAAACCTTGTGATGTTGCGCTTTTTATAACCAGAATTCGGTGACGCAAACAATCATATACACTGTTATTTTACTTCTAATTCGTACCGCGGACTCTTAGATCGTCAGAGGGGGACAAATCGTAGGTTAAGGAACAGGTATGCCTGGCGTGGCGAAGGTCTCAAATAAAGGTTAATTCACACTGTTATAGTTTATAGTAACAACTCGTATATTCTACAACCCCCATTATGGAACGGGATTCGCCCTTATACAATTTGTTTAATAATGCCGAAACTATTATTCTCGCGTACTCTCAATCTCAATAAACAAGTATCGTTAATAATACTCCTCACAATGAATGCAATGACGCTACTCTAATGGAGATAGCCCGTAGTATTAATTATTGAACCGCGTAAAACGCAATTGTGTTTGTCGTTCGCACACGAATCCTCCCAAAATGGCGTCGGTGTCGCCTTAACGGACGCGGCGTCCTTCAAGATGGCGTGCGACCGTTAGTCTCTTGAAATAGAAGTGTCTTCTTCCAGTCGTCCCCGTACCCGTGCTGAAAAACGCGAAAACCGAAAGAACGTATCGATAGATCCGTGATTAACGACGCTACTAATGGGCACCAGGCGTACGTAATTGGAGTTGCGGTGCGAACGTATTACTTTGCGAAGTGACGGCGAGCACTCGACCACTTTATTCGTGAGGATCGGTTACGAGAGGGTTGATCATCACTACGCACCAGATTAACGCGCGACCAGTTCTACGGGGACTAGGGCGTTATCGCTATTCTTGCCGGATCGCCTAGCGATCAACAGCGTCGCTACGCATTACTCTCCAACCGTTGCTGGATCTTTAGATTCACATCGTCTTAAAATTTCTCTGAGATAATGCTGGATCTCTTGAGGATCTACAGCGTCGCTACTTAAGTTAATTTTCGATCTACAGACGGCAAAAATGGCCTTGATGCCTCACGGAATTACACAGCCGCCGATCGCGTTTCGGCGTTTGTTAAGTATGGCGGGATCAAATAGATCAACCGCGTCTCAACCTATTCACGGCGCAATTACGGACGCACGCGACGCGAGGAGGATTCCATTACACCAATTCAATTTAACATTCACCAAACCTTTAAGTAAAAATCCAGTATCCGACCAACCACAACTTACTCGTTGAACTATTGATACGTCTTGCTACTATAACTACTTCTACTTCTTCTTCCTTCGATGGCGGTTCGGTTTGGCTGGTAATGGAAGATTTGGTTGAGTCCTACTCGCTCCAAGGATGGGATAATTATGATGAAGAAGGAAGTCTCCTACTTTCCTCTATCCTGCGCGTCTCCGGAAAATCTTAATCCGCGCCCTCTATAATAATTTTTATTGACGCGAGATCATAGGCGTTATATACGCTGGCGCTATCTATTATACGAGTGAGAGAGAAAAGGATAGCATGCATTAGGTCGCGAAGTAATGGCACCGGCAGTGGTGCGCGCTAGTGGTGTACGAGCGCTTTCCCACTACCAGCATCGTCTCGCGGCGGTATGGCTCCGGTAGTGGTGCGCGCTAGTGGTGTACACGCTCTCTCCCACTACCAGCATCGTCGCGGCGGTATGCATACTCGCTCGCTCTATATTTCGGCTCGTTATCCCTCTCCCTCTCTCTATTCTCCCCTGCCGCGGTTCCTTCTCCCGCGATCCGCCGCACTATAGCGGAACGTGCGCTGATGCGCGTCGACGATGCGCACGCGTCAGTTATCATACGAGCGCGCGCGGTGTTCTCCTCGGTGATGTTTGCTAGGTAACCCGTCGCGACTCCTAGTGTCCGCAGGGTTAGATGTGTGGCTGCTGTACCGGTACAGCAGCCCGCTACACCTGGCGACAACAACGCGGTGCTACACTACGTTGTAGTCTCCTGCCGGGCCGCAGGGGAGCCACCGCTGCTCCATGCGGTTGGCAGGAGAGGTTATGCTCCTCGAGGAGACACAACAACGCATCGCGGGTAGTTCATCGCTGCTCCCTGATTGCAGCAGGTAATCTGAGCTCTACGGGAGTGCATCAGTGTACGCGTGCAGCCGAATCGGGCTGCACGTCGCAACCTGTAAAATTCGTAGCTTAACAATCGATCATGTTGTGTTTCTAGATTAATTTTAGGGTTTTAAAGTTTCTAGTGTAGGCTAAATTATAGCAATTTCAACAGAGATAATAATTAACCCATTAAGGCCCAAATGAACTGATCTTTGACGTTAATTATGATTGTTTACTGCTTTTTAAATAATAAACATTTGCATTTTATAGGCATCATTTTTTATGTTTTGAGGTCGCTCTATCGGATTCTGACAAGAAATTTAAAAAAATATGACATTTGACCTTACTTTATAGAGAAAATTAAAGAAAAAAGAAATTTTTTAATAATTATTTTTATTTATGCATATTTTTGGACAAGAAAACATTTTTCTATTACCTCGAAACCTATTAAAAAGGTGATTTTAATAGCAAAAGCATAAGATTGTAAAGTTGTGGCCTTGCTAGCGCGAAATCGGATAAGTATGTCCCACCGAGCTTAGGGACCGACGCGCAAGGCTACCACGTTAACAAAAGGATCGTCAGGTGACAACCAGGAACTCCTTGCTACTTGGCTACTTGGCATCTCCGTCTTGACGGACCGCGGAGAGTGGCGAAGTCCTTCTGTGCTCGGCTTATTTATGAATGGAAGCCAGGGTTTCAGCATGCACAATAATGACACTAATAATTTATGATAAGAGAACCTTTAGTCTTCATCTGCACTCAGAACATTTATTCACTCGAAATAACAATATGCACTACGTACAAAAGTTTGTGCGTGTGTTGTGCGTCGAAACGATCATCAAGATTGGCCGTCACACTATGCGCGACAGTCTGGCTTTGCCCTTGGCCCTACAGTAAGCTATATAGTCGCTCGTGCTTTTTTGCACGTGGTGCGCCATGCGCCAAATTAACCGAGAAAGAGAGAGAGAGAGAGAGAGAGAGGGGGAGAGACCTTTATCGTTGAGATCACATAAGATTAGATTAGATTAGATTAGATTAGATTTATTTGCGTACATTGTATTGTACAATAGTAAGAATAAGCATTATGCAGTTAAAGTAAAAATAGTAAATATAAATTAGAAGTAAAGTAAGTTGAGGCGTGTGTAGAGTAAGTGTAGTGTAAAAGTGTACTGATAGTGAAGATGATTATTATGAGAATGAGTAAGTGTGTGCGTGTACATGAATGTCGATGAGTTATGTGTTTTCAAGTTTAAAGTAGTAGTCTTTAGCAAGCCTTTTGAAGGTGACAGTAGATGAGGTGTTTCTCATGTGAGATGGCAGGCTATTCCATAAGTATGAGACGCTGATATGAAACGAGTTCCTCAGCGTCTCAGTCGCGAAGGCAGGTATTTCCAGTGGTGTCACCTCACCCCTCACAGGCCGGGGCGAGACGCGGAAGTCAAAAAAGGCCAGTACGTATGATGGTACGACCGTGTTAAACATTTTACGAAGGAAGCAGACTGTGAAATACTTCCTGTGTCCATCAGTGGTTAGCCACTGCAGCTCCCGCCTGTACGGGGAGATGCGCTCATCTCTCCTTACACCATAGATGTACCGGATTCCTGTATTCACGAGTCTCTGTAGTTTTAAGTCGAGTTCCTGGGTCAAGTCACAGTATGCAAGAGAACAGTAGTCGATTAGCGGAAACAGCAGTGCCTGCACGAGATGTTTACGCAATCTGAGGTTGATACTCTTTCTAAAAAAGTAAAGCCTGCACATTAGCGAGTGAGCACGCTTACACACTTGTGTGACATGCTCCTTTCATGTGAGTTTAGAGTCAAGCACCAATCCCAGATTGCGCACGGAAGACTCAAAGCTGACCTGGGCACCCCCGATATTAATGAAAGTGTTGGCTGTAGAGGGAAGTAGATTTATGTAGTAGCGGGAGCCCAGGACGATTGCCTTGGTTTTAGTAACATTAAGTTTAAGTTTGTTTTGCGCAGCCCAGCCCGTTATCCTCTCGGCATTAGCACTCATCCTGTCTGATAAAGAATCGAGCTCCTCGAGGTGGCAATGGCTGTAGATCTGCAGGTCATCCGCGTAGATGAGATGGGAAACATCGGAGTCTAGGCAGAAACCGATTTCATTGATGTATAGAGCGAACAGCAGGGGACCTAAAACGGAGCCCTGCGGGACGCCGATGTTAAGACGCTGCAAGGAAGAACGCTCGCTACTGTCACCAACGACAGCCTGCTCTCTTCCAGTGAGATAGGAGGCAACCCAGTGCCTGCAGCTCTCGCCAACGCCACAAGGAGGCGTTTCCGTCCAGCAGCGGTAACGCGACGTTCATTGGCAAACCCGTGAGTTTATCCTGTGTCGGCGAATAGCCCAGCTAATCACGATCCTGACGTCAGATTTACAGAATTAAAGATGACGGATCCAATCCCATAAAAATTCAATAGAGTAATATAAAGTTGTAGAATGCAAATGGAATTAATTATTGCAACATACGCAAAGTAATCCGTTTTTCATCAATAAAATTGTTCGTTTACACATCATGTTTTTGTACGTGGACCCGATTTTGATCATAGAGTTATGAAAACATAATATATCACATGCGCAAGCATAACTTCGAGAGGCATATAGGTAGTTCATAATTGCTACGTCAGAAATGAGATTAGCGTCCTCGGAAACTCCCACAAATAAAACTTCCATGCCAATTTGATAAGCAAAAACGAATTTGGCTAGAAATGACCGCCATATTGGATCTGCTATTTTGAAATTTGCAAACCTGATGGCAGGATCGTGATCACCGACATCAAAAACCCTCATAAATGTTATTCTGTCTTTAAAATATTAAAGAGAATTTGTTAAGACTGAAATACATATATCGAAAAAAATAATTCTTTCAGGCGCCTTTTTGATATGGCCATCTTGGAAAAAAAAAAATTTATAGGCATGATATTATGCCTTTGCTATTAAGACCACTTTTTCAATAGGTTTCGAGGTGATAGACAAATGTTTTCTTGTCCAAAAATATGCATAAATAAGAAAAAATTATTAAAAACCGTCTTTTTTCTTTAATTTTCTTTCAAACGTAAGGTTAAATCTCATTTTTTTAATTTCTTGGCGGAATTCGATAGAGTGACCTTAAAAAAATTAAAAATAATGCCTTGAAAATGCAAATATTTAATATTTAAAAAGCAGTAAACAATTATAATCAACGTCAAGGATCAGTTCATTTGGGCCTTAATGGATTAATTATTATCCGACGATTGTCAGATGATGATCAGAAAAAAAGTTGTATCCTTCATTATGTTTGTTCTAAGTTGCTTAAAATTATAAGAATTTTTTAAAATTGACATAACGATAGAGTGGCGTAAGGCGCTATCACGTGATCACTATAAACCCAGATGAAAAAAATATTAGTACTTTAACGCAGCTTAATTATGTATAGTCAAGTAAGTTTATTCACGACTAGGTACGTGGTTGTACTTTTCCGTACTATTATAAAAGTTTCTGTTGAAATAGTATTATAATTATGATTTCTCCTCTCAAATGTTATGAAATCCTTAAAGAGTATATCAAATATCTAGCTTACAAAAGTTTTTCTGTACTTTTATCTGTATACGTTAATGAATGTAGTAAAATCAGTTATAAAAATTCCAAGTGTTTAAAATCAGCACACTGGCAATAATTATTTCTTCTTACTCCAAGGAGAATTAATCTCATCGTAACATCAAAATAAAAATCGGCTTAGCGTTTAACGATTCTCTTTCATGTAATCCGAATCATCTTGTGCAAAGAAATAAGCAAAATCATTAATATAAAAAAAACCAAGCAAATCCTTCTTATTATACATTAATTATTTAAACACAAAGCGTGCTTTAATCTTGAAGCTATAGTAAGATTAATTCTTCTTGGAGTTGTAACACTCCGTACAAGCTCCGCAGGAAGTTGCAAAAAATTATGAAAAATAAAAACTAAAATTTACTAAATAAAATTTTAGATATTACGCAAGTATATCGCGCTCTCACACTCTTCATTTAAACGCTCCGGGTCAGCTGAGCTCACAGCACGGGAACAACAGCAGCGTCACGAGTCAGCCAGCAGCAGCAGCAGGCAGTAGCAAGAAAACGGGGAGAGCGTGCAACACACTGTGTATATCTATACATATCGAGCGGCGAGCGCAGCGGCGCAATTATAATAAGAGTAGGAGTAGTGAGTAAGCGGCAGCGCGGCGCGCTTATTGAATTATAAATGTATGAATGATTTTTGTATATAGGTGTGTATGTACGTGTGCAAGTACACATACATACACAGCTATAACTCCCTGAACAACGTATATACATCAAATACACTGAAAAAAATCATAACTTCTTGTAGATGATATCGAGATGCCAGGTTGTTCCCTTGATCGCCAAGACATTATACACGAGAAAAAGTATCGTATATAAATCAAATTTGCCGATGAAAAAACATATCTTCTAGTAGATTATGTCCAGGTGCCAGGATGACTCCTTGATCGACGAGATATCGTCTACAAAAAAGAGCATCAGATATAACACCAAGTATACCAAAAAAACTTGTACATATATCATATCGTTTGAAAAGTTCTTATCATGATTATCTTCAGCATCATTTGATCTGGACCACATCAGGAAATTTTCATTTAGCATTTTTATACATCTTAACTATTGCTATTAGTCTATAAAAAAAATTACGATTTTCTTTTTTAAATAAAAGATAATTATGTTTGTACGTACGTACGCTACTTTGCTAATGTTCATTGTTAATATTTACAAAAACGAATTCTTTAATAATTACATTTTCTGAGATGAATTTAGGCGTTTATATGCAAAGGTTACAATCGATGTTGAAAAATATATTTTTACAGAATCTTTTTACGAAATATAGGAATGTTTACAGAAAATATCGTGTTCCAGAATAAAGAATTTTAATATTATGTAGATTGATATACATTTTCCCCAGATAAGACTCAGTAATTAAATTTTCATCAAAATCAACCTTCAATATTCCAGCATTAAAATTATTTGATTATTTGTTTGAATTTATTTTATTCAAGCGTTTTTTATTAAATTTAATTTTTTTTGTAAATAGTTTACTTATTAAAATTTAATTTTTTTGTCAAGTTTAATTTTACAATAATATTTTCATTTTCAGCAGAACTTCTGTTTACTTTTTTTTATTCTTCTTTCATTTGGTGTCTTATTAATGTTATTTTTATTTTTTCAAACCATAATTTCTTATAAGAATAAGAATTTAATATAAGAATCTATTTTTTGTTCTTGATACATTGTGGTTTATTTATGCCAATATCGTTCTGCATGTTTGATTAATCAGAGATTTTGGTAGTTTCTTAATGTTTACTATTAAACATAGTCTCAATTTTTTTGCAACTTTCAGTTACATTTCATTGTTTAAAATATAGTTTATTAAATTTGGAAATAATTAAAGCACTATTTTTGTTCTGAATTTCGTTTATCATTTTCAGCAAATTTAACTACTTATGGATTCTTAATCCGAAATTTGAATATTAAAATTTGTTTTCTTTTCTTTTCCATTATCATTTATTCTATGCTTCAAAATATTTCTTCTAAGGCGACCTAACCACCTTAAACCGACTTTTGAAATTCAAATAAAAATTGATAACAGATCGGTTGTCTATTGTTTCCGGGGTCGCTGATCACGTTTTCACTATCAGATTTGCATAAAATTATTTTGTTTAGAAAATTTAGGGAAATTATTTATTGAAAAATTAATGTTTTTCCGGTAAATATGAAATATTTATACATATATACACACTTTTTTTTTTTTTTACAGGATAGAGAGGTTTGAGGGAAAAATCTTAATAGACCATGACATGGCTCGTTGATAGGACCATTGAGTTAATCCTAGCTCCGAGTGTTGGATTCTCACCAACTAAAACCCTTTGCCCTGAGACCGGATATAGCGTCAAATCGCAACCCGAATCCTCTCCGCTCTCCTTACCGATTAGTCGGTGAGGAGGGCCAAGCTCCATCATCAGTGCCTTTTTCCCCCGCGGTACCACGGTCAAGTATTACTTCGCGGGGGGACACATGGCTATTGCCCTCTTCTTCTTGATGTGATTGTCATTTCTTAATCGTCAATATAACTAGTAAGGTTCACTATCGTGCTCATCTTCTTTAGCGTCTGCTGTCTATTTCTTACCGCATCGTCCAGTCGTCAGCTTCTTGCAGCATCTCTCGTCTTCTTCTTCTTTTTTCTTCGTCACTTCTCACTTTCTTGAGGATGACCGCGGTGTAGTTACTAACCACATGCCAGCCCTCAGCGGACGTGACCATATCTACCATAATAGACTCTGGAGTTGCTCTGGTCTGAATGTATCGTTCGAACTCTTTACGCTCCTGCTGATAACGCGAGCAGTTACAAAAATCGTGCTCTGCATCCTCACTCGTGTCCAGACATGCTGGGCAGTCTGGACAGTCTTTTAAATTAAATCTATATAGGTATGCTCGAAAGCATCCATGTCCCGTCAAAAATTGCGTGAGGTAATAGTTAACTTCCCCGTGTCTTCTTTTGATCCAATCTTCAATATTTGGAATAAGTCGGTGCGTCCAGCGCCCATTCAGGCTAATGTCCCATCTTTCCTGCCACTCAGCTACTGTTTGTTCTCTGGCAGAGTTCCGGATTTCCGCCTTCGTTCTATCACTGTTCTCCTGTTTTGCCATGTATATGGCATTCCTTTCTAGTGCTAAGATGTCGATGGGTGGCATGCTTGCCACAACACTTATTGCATCATCCGATACCGTGCGGTAAGCAGACGCTACTCTTAGCGCACTCCGTCTATACACGCATGACAGGTTCCGCGCATAGGCTTTTTACTTTTTTACTGCGATTGCATCCGCCCAAATTGGTGCCCCGTACAATATAATCGATGTACTGACACTTGCTAACAGCTTCTTTTTCTTCTGCGTAGCTCCACCGACGTTCGGCATGAGCCGAGATAGAGCAACAGTCGTTCTTGACGCTTTTTCACTTGCTAATTCTAGATGCTGTTTAAACGTCATCTTTTCGTCTATAGTAACGCCTAAATACTTGATAGTCGATTTAGAGGTAATCTCATGGCCGTCTATTGTTAGGGCGATCGTCTCCATATTTTTCCTGCTAGATATCAAGATCACCTCTGTCTTGTGTCCAGCGAGTTCAAGTCCCCCTTCTCTCAGCCACCTCTGGATGTTGCTTCATTAGTAATTTCGGCGATGTCTTCTTTTTCCTTCCCTACTGCTACAAGAGTTATGTCATCTGCGAATCCTACGACCATAGCCTCCCGTGGGAGTTGTTGTCTCATCACTCCGTCATACATAATGTTCCACAGTGGCGGGCCTAGTACTGATCCCTGTGGAACACCTCCCGTGACCTTGTAGGTTTCAGTGCCGCATTCCGTTTCGTACAGTAGGATTCTGTCCTTCAGATAGTCGGCCATCATCCTCCTGATGTAGGTGGGCACCTTTAGCTTTTCAAGTGCTTCATGGATCAATTTTTACAAGAAACTTTGATATCCAAAGGAATTGAATTTTCTTTGAAAGCTAACAACAATACTCTCAGAAGTGAAATTCTCTGCAGTCATCAGATAGATCTCAAACCTTGCGATTCAATAGGCCGTCTCCTTGGCTTCGCTCCTCGCATTCTCAAAGAGAACATTCAACACAGCTCTGATTTACCTGTGAAAATATTGAGAATCAATGCACTCAGAGTAGAGTGCAACATTACTGCAGGTGCTTACATCAATAATAAGAAAGTTCATACAATCCATGAGTTCTTTCCCAGAGTGCCTCCAGGATATAAAATCTTAGAAGTTCCGTCTCATGTGATATATCTACCACTCAGTGTCAATTGCATAGATCATCTACAAATTCGAATTGTAGATCAGGACGGAAATTTGGTGAATTTTCGTGGAGAGGAAATTACTATTAGACTTCACATCAAATCTGTATAATGGGTATCGTTTACAATTCTGGAACATATATAGGTCAGCCATCATGTTAACCAGTCATCAGTCGACCAAGGAAACTCAAACCGTTAACACGGAAGAGTATTCAGTTTCTGAAAAGCCTAGGACTAAAAGTTCGTGGAAAAAATTCACGTGTATAATTCTTTGCTGCTTCCAAAAAAATGGACGAAATTTTATGCATTCAATCAGGTGTCGTCTTCGATGAGTCTATTGCTCATTACGAGGTACACGCCCATCAACCATACTCATCATTAAGCTTTGATAATAGTGATGAAATTCGTATTTCTATACAACATCAAGATCTATGCCTCTTACCATCGCGTAGTTCTATCCACGTATGTGGGAAATTGAAACTAAAAGATGGTTTAACAGCACCAACTAAATCTAAATTCATGAACAATGGCATTTGTCATCTGTTTGATGAAATTCTTTATGAAATTAATGCTGTGGAGATTGATAAAAGTAAAAATGTTGGTTTGAGCAGTCTCATGAAAGGATGGACTTCATTTAATTCGAATCAGAATAACATGCTAGAAAACGCAGGCTGGCTTCGTGATGAAGAAGATACCAAAACGTTTGTCGATGAAAAGGGAAACTTTGAGGTAGCGATTCCACTGAGTATGATCTTGGGCTTTGCAGAAGACTATAAAAAAATTATAGTTAATATGAAGCATGAGCTCATTCTTACAAGATTGAGAAGTGACTTAAATGCAATAATCCAGAATAGAACTACATCATCTGGCGTAACTACTTATGAAGATTGTGAAGTAAAAATAACGAAGATAGAATGGTTAATGCCATATGTTATGGCATTAGATAAACAAAAAATCCAGCTATTGAATTTCATTGGTAAGGATAACCCCATCTCTATGTGTTTTCGTTCTTGGGAGATATTTGAATATCCTCTTCTTCCAAGCACGAATAAACACGTCTGGACAGTGAAACCTTCAAATCAATTGGAGAAACCTCGTTTTGTAATTCTCGGATTACAAACAAAGAGAAACACACAGCTACAAGAACTGCAAATGCCAGTAGATTTGATCATTGTGAGATAAGTAATGTGAAACTTTTCTTAAATTCAGAATATTATCCATACAACCATATGAATCTCGACATATATAACAATCAGTATGCAATTCTTTATCATATGTATGCTAATTTTCAAAAATCATACAATGGAAGAGATCCGCAGCCGTTGCTGACAAAGCCTATGTTCATCAAGAATGAACCACTCATAGTTATTGACTGTTCACGACAAAACGAATCTCTCAAGAGCGCTCCTGTCGATGTACGTCTGGAGTTTGAGGCTAAAAAAGATTTTCCTACTCACACTTCAGCATACTGCCTAATCTTACACGATCGCGTTGTTCAGTATAATCCTATCAGTGGGAATGTCAAGAAGCTCGTCTAGGCTGCACCAAAAAATGGAGTATGCAGTAGACATGACTGGTTTCAAAAACAATGGCTTAAACATAATTATCATGGCATCAGGTGGAAAACA
This sequence comes from Trichomalopsis sarcophagae, assembly GCA_024372645.1. NCBI lineage: Eukaryota > Metazoa > Arthropoda > Insecta > Hymenoptera > Pteromalidae > Trichomalopsis > Trichomalopsis sarcophagae. Next base: position 29,504 of record QLSS01000484.1, on the reverse strand, counting down.
GATGGACATAAATACTCTCAAATTGGAAACTTGCTTCGTGACGCTCTCCATGACGCATCAAAAATTTTTGTCATCGGTTCATTAAAACAGAAATGGCTTCAACGATTCAAATTTTCCGTCTACAACATTCAACAATATAGCTATCCATCAAAACCATCTTTCAAGTGCGTCACAGTTTGCACAAATCATAATCCAATCTATAAGACTGCCTACGCACTTCACACTGTCAAACTTATGAAATTATTCTATCAGTCATGCAAACATTTGTAAGAAAAAATAAAATGAATAAATAAATAAATAAAAATTAAAAAAAATAAATAGTAGAGAACACTATAGGCATTCTGGCTCATTTACGGTTTCTGGCTCACTTTGAGAAAGGGGGTGCCAGTATGCCTATAGCCTATCTACTTTCATCATCTTAAGGGGACAAACCACCTTTAAACCCTGAAAAAAAAGAACACAAAGAAAAATTCATAAATTTTAATAATATTATTTAAAATTTTTTTATGTTATATTTACACTAAATACCTTCAATTTTATCATGCTGAAACCTTCATTATTCCTGCTGGCCCATTGTGGCACTCGGTGCAAGAATTTGTGAACTTTTTCACTGTCCGTAAGATTCCAAGTGAACGGATGGATCTTTTGGGCTGAAACTCAAGGAGAATACTTTGTGCACTTGTAGTTTTGGTATGAATGCAGGGATTTTGATTTGAATGTTTAGAAATGATTTGCCGATGAAAAAACTGACTTTTTTTATTTTTTTCGCTTATTTTAGCACCTATTTGTGTGTAAAACAATTTCTTAACATTACCAAATACTTTGGGGTCAAGTTTTCTATGCTCCACACACATAGACCTTGATTCTCAGCAATTATGAGGTATATTCACTAATACCTCTTGGTTCTATACGGCTTTTCTTACCTGCAAACAAAAAAAGGCATTTCATGAATTTTATAAAAATTTGATAAAAAGGATATTTTATCCTTGATAATCATAACACTTTATACTTATCTTTTTTCTTGGTTACTGTGTTGAACCTCCAAGTTGAAACTGGTGAAAAATTACCAGTCTAACCTCCAAATGTTCGATCCGGGTGCTCCAGTCTCCGAAGCAGCTTTTTCTTCTCTCACTGCAGTCTTCATGGTGTCCTTGGCAACTTTGCCACACACTTCACTAAATTTTGCACGAATTGCTTCACATGCACACTGAGTCATGCGTGTCCAAGTCCAAGCGCCCAACAAGGAACCACTGCTCTTCTGTTGTTCTTCCATAAGCATGGTTCTTGACGCCAACTTTTATTCATAAGTTGATAGCTGCCAGCTGGCCACGCTTAATGCATGCAACTTAAACTTGAATCCTTATCCTCAAGCTTTATTCGCCAAGTTTAACTTGACTATGGCATTGTTTGCAAATCAAAAGTTCCTCGAGAGCAGGAAATAGAATGTTGATATCAATCAATCTATTCCTGACCTCAGAGGTTCTTTCCGCTGCTGGAGTTTGTATCTTCCTTGCTGATCTTGAAGGTCTTGACTTGTTGGCAGGTTCATCCTCACTCGTTAATCCTAGAAATCTTCTTGGCCTCTTACGTACTTCTTGTCTTGATCGGTACTCGCAAACCTTCCGTTGGCATCTCGATTATTACACATATTTTTCAAATCACTAAACTTCACACTTTTTTAAATAAATTCACTGCTCTACTTTTAGACTAACGCTTCACCTATTTTTACTTTTTAGGGTTATAAGCTATAAGCTATAACCCCCAAAACACTACAAACACTACTTAGATTAATTTAAACACACTTTTGAAAAATATCAGCTTTTTTTATGTATTAAAACATCAGCTGTGTTTAGTCAGTGTAAAACACATACCAGGACTATATCAGCTGTGTTTTGAAATATTTGCTGTCTGCTAGCAGAACAGCAGAACGGTCGCTCTCTGTCCTTCACCGATACATGCGATTCTAAAATACCCACAGGTGGCGCTCAGGCGCGCGATATTTGAATTCAAATAAATGTCCCTACGTTTTAATCGGAGCCTTATATAAGAAGCAAAACTAGAAATTTATATCGAAAATAACGCAAAAAAATCTTATCAGTACGCTCAAATTTATTAACTAAAACGTGTACGCGGAGCATAATATACATATATACTACGGTAAAAAAATAGTATTTTCAACATTTACAATGAAAATTTTATTCAGATTGAATTTATAAAACTAAAAATAAAAATTATTAGTCGTATTAGACAAAAAATGAAAAATACGCAATTTTACGAAAAAACGATAAAAATTTTGTTTTACTATTTTGCTTATAACTTTGCGGAAAAATTTTTTTATAATAAACGGGTTTCAGGAGCGTATTCTACGGAACATTTCCTGTCAAAATAAGCAATAAAAAAAAAATCGATTTTTTCGAAATTTAAAAGTGGTTTGTCCCCTTAATGTAACTTATTATATTTTGCACTTTAGTTAAAATTGCGTCTATATTACTACTAGATATACCAACTTTTAATGGATTTTTGTTGTACAATTCCCTAGAATTCAAAATATCAAAAGCTTCATTGATAATTGAGCAAAATTTTGCTGTGCTTTCAACATCTTTAAGATATTTATGCTCAAAATCGTCCCTCATACATCTTAATGCAATATTAACGCTTTTTTTTGGAGACTGTGCCGCTAATTTAACATTCATCTTGTTTTATATCCAATCTATACGTGGCCTTCGTATTTTCATTCCAGTAGGCAACCCATTTATTTCTTGAAACTCCACGAAAGCTTCGAGATACGCCCAAGAAATTTTATTTCCTTCTAAATCAAATAAATCTTTACAGCAATAGAATTCATAACTAATTTCAAAACATGATACCCATCACAAACAACATAAACTTTTTCATTAGTAATCGGATGAGAAAAAACTGCTTTGGTGAAGTTTCAACGTACATTTGTGCTTCTAATTTCGTACATATAGTTATATTCGATTACATGCCATCGAATGTTATCGATGTTACAGTTTGTTAAGTGATTATTAATTTCAACAATTATTTTTATTAGTTGGGTTTGTCGCACTACACTCTAATCCAAGAGCGGTTAGCAAAAAGGAATGAATTTACTAACTGCAGTTGCGTGACTCTCTGCTTGCATAATTGTCAAAATGATTTGGACCAGAATATTTATTTAAACACACTTACTTTGTTCAATGGGTGACTTTGGGGATTTAAAATAGTATTCTGGATCAAAATGACGTTCAAAACTTTGATGTAATTCCTCAGAACCTTTTCGGGCTTCCTTCTCATCACAAATATTTAGACAAATCCAATTAGACAATCAATTCCAGACAAATTAATTTATAGAATCAAAACTCAGCAAAATAGAGCTTTTGTAAAATCAATTTTATTTTCATCAAATTAGGAGACACGATCGACTAAACTTGACATTACACTCTGTACTCAACTCAAAAGAAACTTTAGATAAAACTCTCGATATAACTCAGAATAAAATGCGTCCTTACTCTTGGATCGCACACACTGAAATGGAAATTCGGGGAAGTTGGTACTACAGAGGGAGTCGAGGCTTTCTTCCACGCAGAGTACTTACTTCTTCTCTTTTCGCACTTCAGCCTAGCCGCGCTCTCTTTCTTACTCATTAGGCCTTATGGGCCTAAGCTACGGTCAACGGCTAAACTGCAGCGTCGACTGTGCACGCGCGCTTTCACCCGAGGAAGGAGAAGTTTGTTTTTGGTTTAGGGTTACTTCTTGCGTTCGTTAAGGGTCGAAGTTTCTGGATTTGTCCTACTGTCTTTATTTTCTTGATTTAATATTTCTGAATATTTATGCAGAAACTTCATCACTTAACATAGTTACACCAGTTTCGTGCAAGGCTTTTAAATTACTAACAACAATGTTCGCTTTTTCTTCTCCAGTCAGCTCCAGGGGGCTTTCATTTTTTCAAAAATAACATAAAAATGAATTATTTTTACGTTATTTGATGGGGGGGGAGCACTGCGGTGGGCGTGGGGGGTGTGGGGGTGCGGGGGGGGGGGGCGTATCTCCCTAACAACTATATAATATAGGTAGATATTATTATAATATCGAATACATATAATAAATCGATATTATTATTCACTCATGGATAAATTTAAATCTATTTTCACTCAACATTTTCTGTATAAAACCGTAGGGATAAAAACATAACTATGCAGAAATGATTGTAAATAATATTCTCTGTACTTTTGTATCAAACTTGTAATAGTGGATTTCGAAACTAGTGCGAGAATGTGATTTTAGCCTTGTATAAATGTTTGCGCATGAGCGATGCACAAGTTAAAATCACCTTTTCGGAAATGTATCAAACTGTATTTTTTGCACGACATCGCGTGTAAAACTGACTTAAAAAAACTGAAAGTATATATTCATTTTATTCAAGCTCATTCTCATTCGTTCTTATCTCAAGCATTTTAGAAATTTTCTCAGTTAAATACTTATGACTTTTCATGTGTCGAGTTAAAATTTTAACATCGGTTACTCTTTTCTTGTAGTGATACAGCTTCATACGTCTTTACTTTATTTTTCATTTCAAAGCAATAATTTCATTTCGTCCATTCCAAGTTACTTTCGAACGGACGAAACTTAAACGTTGCTAGATTGTCTGCTGTGAATTGCAATTAATCGATATCAATATTATGATTTTTCTTCTTTTCTGAAGCTTTCCTCTAGGTTAAGCTGTTTAAGTATCTTTCCCCCTTCTCTTCCTCCTTTTCTGCCTCTCATTGTGTACTGTGTTTTCCTCTCCCTGATTTTACTTCTCTCGGCACCGATTTAAATGCTCGCAGGGTTCCGTATTCCTCTTCGTTCCTCTCGTGCCCCTTTGTCCCTATTAGTTCCTGGCTCTGGTTACTGCTGCTGTTCATGTTCTGCGGCCGTGCCGCTCTCTCCTCTTCTCCTTTTCCCATATCTCCATCCTTCTCCTAACCTTACTTTGCTGCTTTCCCTCTCTTCCCTGTATACTTTTTCCTTTTCACGCTTTCGCTTTGATTTATTATCTGTTATTTTCCCCGGTTTTTCCTTTTTCTTCTTGTTATCTTTTCACTCGGTTCTAGCCAAGAACTCTGCAAATTGCAATCGCCTCCTCTACTGCCTCTGACGCTTCCAAGCGCGCTAAAACATTCATTATATGAGGCGGCGTTGCCAAGTTGTACGGGAAGGCGCGCACGAGAGACAGCGTGCGAAGCCAGACTAATTTTGGCTGGTGACCGGTAATCACACAAGCGCGCAACAGCCTTATCGTACCCGGGAGTAATCATCGTCACGACGAAAAGCTACTGCAACTCAGGTTCCTTCGACCTACACCTACTTCGCTTATTGCGTCAACACGGTACCGAGCAGCACCTGTCCAGAACGTTCACGGAGCAGCGCAGCCTGGCTAGGAGGGACACTTCCTTGCTACCGATTGTTCATAGCCCGTTGTCCGACCTTGCACGCCGGAAGTCGTGCTCAAAGCGTACAGTGAAACCCGTAGGTCTCAACGACATTCTTGGAACTATACCGACGCGAACTTACAGACGCCAAGGCCGAGGTTCGTGCCACCGAACACTCGGCTCGTCCTTCTAGTCCCCCGCTCACGAACTCAACAGAGTTAGTTCGGGAAAGAGCCGCGGCACTGTCGTTGCCATTGGCAGTCAGGAAATCCTGTACGTGCATTTTGTATTTATGGGCGAACCGGCCGCATTGTACGGAGTCGCCATTACACCGACGGCTAACGTCCATCGGCGACTCCAGCATCATCGAGGGTAAGCCGTGGCTTATTAGATTATCATAGTCAGAAGCCGCTCGGTGACACGGTGGCATCTTCGCGGCCACCGTGCACAAGTCTAGTTGCCCCGTTACAATATACAGGGTGACCCATTTTAATTGTCGCACCCGAATTTCTCGGAACCTAAGCTAGATAGAGAAAGACAGTTCAAACAAAAGTTGTAAGGGACAAAGGGGGTCACACAATGGCGTTAACGTTTATGACCTTGAACTTGACCTTTAAGGTTATTTCAAGGTCAGTGTTTTTTTTTTCATATAGGAACCCCCAGTTTTAACCCCGGATTCAGAAAGAGCGGGAAATTTTACGTTCAAAATCATAATGAGAATTTTTATCAAGGTCATTTCAAGGTCAAATCAAGGTCAAACTCCGAAAAGTGCGTTTAAAATTAGTTTTTTCCATGAACCACAGGCTAAGCTGGTTCAAATTAATCTTCGGCATAATAGGGGAACCCACACACCCCAAACCCCAAACATACACATCCTAGTAAATAAAACCCAAACTCGCACATTCTTGCCCCATACACTTAAAGTGAATAAAGTGAGTCTCCTCGCCTTGCACTGATCGGGGTGCCTGATTAAAGTGAGTACCCTCGCCTCTCACTGTTAGGGGTGCTTGATTAAAGTGAGTCCCCTTGCCTCCCCTTCTGTTTTGTACGAAAAGCATCGAAGCTATTTTTTAAAGAATCGAGCTATTAAAAAAAAAACTTAATATTAAAAATGGGCGGAAAATCTTAAAATCGGTTAGCAGTTCAGATTTAATTAAAAGAACCATTGACTGAACCTATTTTCTTTGTAGATGTGTTTTTAATGATAACATTATCAAAATTAGAATTTCTAAAATTCGAACGTTACTAATTCACGTTATTTACGTAAAATAAAAAAATAAAAGGAAGTTTTAGTTTTATTTGTAATCAAAATAAGAAATGATGATTTATTGAATTGAATACCTTTCATGTTTTAACGATTATTTTAATTAAAAATTTAAAATTAATAAAATGTGACAAACAAAATATTTATGTCAATTACAGTTAGCTAAATAAAGTTATCGTAATTTTCCAACGTTTTTCCTTTTTAGGCGCGACCTATATTAATAATTATAAGGCTCGCCCGTATACGGTCGCGCCTTATAATTATTAATATTTTTGTTACCATTTTACTATTTAAATTCAATAGTAATCAATAGCTGGCTCTGAAATGGCTGACTATCCGCCCAACGAGATCGTTGATATGAGTTTTGGTTTTGGGAGAAAGCCAAAATAATTATCGTTTTGCGTATACGTATATATTGGTTAAAAAACTAGTTAAAAAAACACCAAAAATGCTTGGCCCAATCTCCACCACGTTGTAACGAGTTGAGCACCACAGCCAACTCGTAGCGGCATAAATACCGATGCACCGCGCCGAAACAGCCTGAAGTCGCGTGCGCGATAATAAACACGGGCGAATTCGGCAATAGGCACGAAAGAGATAGAGACAGAGAGCGAGCGTGCGGGCTAATCGTTCAGGTGCGCGCTCAGATAGCTCTCGGCCTTCGGAAGGTAAACACGCAACTTCGCCTATAGGATTCCAAAAGCTTCGTGATATCGCGTGCTGTGCGGTGTCTAGCGGATCGAGGTGTACTTTATGAGTGAGTGAGACATGCCTGTAGCACAAACTGTGCGTTGCAAGTGAGAGCACAGCGGTGCTACAGGTGCGCGCGCCAAAAGCAATTCTTGCTTATCTGGCGTAATTAAAATTTTCTTTTTACGGATTTCGCTCCAAATATACGAATTTGATTTTTCGTTTTATTCGATGTCGCGTAATAATCTACGTTCCAGCGACGCGCTTAGGTGTGCAAATATAAAGGTTGTATTTTTGTAGCTTACGTTGTAGCAACAAGAATATAATCTAGGGTCTATCTGGAGTGAGTGCGTAGGATAGGGAGCTGCCACGTCGTTGTTGCGTAATCGCGGAACATCGTTAGACGCAAAGACACACCAACATGGCGAAGATAGTAGAGAAGGTCATCGAATTGGCGATTGACCATTAACGAAGAAAAAATGGGCGATGTCCTTGAGAGTATGCAGTTGAAGCCAGACGCAAGCGATGAGATCGTGTTGCTAGGCTAAACAGAGTCAGATTTTAGAGTGATCCTGGATACCTCGAAAGTAATGGCGCGAGTGAAAAGGGAAGAGCTGCGTAAGTCATTGATCGACGCAACGGCTGAACAAACATTGACACGCTAGATTTATACGGGCGATTATGACACCGAACAGCGGCACCCTCTGAAGCTGTTACAACAAGAGATCGAGGCCAACGAAGTCGTGGTGACGCCGGCGATCGAGATGAATTACGATCAACCGGCGCAAGGATTAGGCCAACCGACAGGGACAACGCGATGGCTGCCAAGCACAGTGTGCCAATGGTCAGACATTGCCGATCGTGGGATTTGTGAACTTGCCATTCGACGTCGCGAGTGTACAACGCGACGTAACGGTGGCGATCATGCCCGAAGCGACCAACGAATGTCTAGTTGGCACGAATTTCGAAAGCCTGTTCGGCGCAGTCCACGATCCAAATGAAAACGTCCTGTATCTGAAGAAGGAGCGAAATATTGTCCAACTTCAGGTGGCTACAATAGCTACAGCAGTTGTGATAGATATCGCTGCGGTTGGACTCGCGTACGTAAGTGACGGCGAGCACGCGCAAATTCGCAGAATGCTGGACAGCATCCTGCCTGAATCCAACCGTACGATCAGACGGACGCAGTTGATTGAGCATGGGATAGACGTTGGATCGGCGAGGCCGATAAAACAGAAGTATTATCCCTTGTCGCCAAAAATAGAGAAGGAGATATATCAACAAGTACGAGAGATGCTTACTGCGGGAATCATCGAACCGTCTGATAGTGCTTGGTCAAGCCCGGTAGTAATGGTGCGCAAAGCGAACGGGCAATATCGTTTTTGCGTCGATTTCCAGAAAGTTAATGCGCTGTCAAAGACTGACTCATATCGATTACCTAACATGGATGATATCCTTCGTAAACTGCAGAAAGCGAAGTACATATCGACGTTAGACCGACGTTAGACCTTAGCAGCGCGTACCATCAAATACCGTTGAAACCGGAGGCGAGATCTCTGACGGCCTCTACAGTTCTTGGGCTTGGTTTATTCCAATTCACGCGTATGCCATTTGGTTAATCCTACACTAGAGCGACCTTCCATCGAATGATCGACGAAGTGATAGCCCAGAACTCCAGCCATACGCGTACTCGTATCTCGACGATATCATCATCGCGACAGAGATGTTCGAAGAGCATATCGACTACTTGGAGAAAGTGCTCCAGCGATTGAATGCTGCTGGATTGACAATCAACCGGGACAAAAGTGTCTTTTGCCGAGAAGAGGTGAAGCACCTCGGTATCCTGGTTAATCACGATGGTTTTCGGCCAGATCCAGAGAAGATAGCGCCCATTGTGGCGTATCCAGCGCCGAAAAACCTAAAACAGCTGAGACGTTTCCTAGTAATGGCGTTGTGCTGTCGCAAATTCTTGCATGAATTCGCGACCGTCGCTGAACCGCTCCATCGCCTGACGAAGAAAGGCAGAAAATACGAGTGGAGAACGGAACAACAAGACGCTTTCCAACAAGTGAAAGTGCTGATAGCGTCTGCGCCGATTCTTCATCGCCCAGATTTCAAATCACAGTTCGTGTAGCAGACGGACGCCAGTGACTCCGGGCTCGGCGCAGTACTTTTCCAAGTAATCAACGGAAAAGAGCGGGTTTTAGAATTCGCGAGCCGCACGATTTCGAAAGCCGAGAGAAATTACAGTGTCACGGAGAGAGAATGTCTCGCTGTCATCTGGGCTATACGGTAGTTCAGACCTTATATTGAGGTATATCAATTTAAGGTCGTCACAGACCACAGTAGTGCGCGGTGGCTATGCAACTTGCATAATCCCACCGGACGCCTAGCCAGATGGGCACTAGAAATGCAGGGCCATGCCTACACTGTGGAGCATAGAAAAGGCCTGCTAAATGCCGTACCAGGCGCATTGTCGCGTATGTACGAAGAAGATGCAGTACCAGTCGAGTCAGTCGGATGGGCAAGCGAAACCCAGGACGAATAGTACTGGGAAAAGGTCCGTGAGATACAGCTGCATCCAAGCAAAGATCCGCTGTATAAGATATACGGCGGGCAGCTGTACTACTTTTGCCCGGATGAGAAATTGCCAGCGTCTATGACGATACGGCATGGAAAATCGTCGTGCCAAAAGAAAAGCGAGCAGAGATCTTGCAAGAGTGTCACGGCGAGCCATCAGCCAGTCACTAGGAGCGTGAGAAAACTTGTGCGCACGTCGCAATGTACTATTACTGGCCCGGTATGTACACCGACGTCGCTGAGTATGTTTAATGATGCTTCGTTTGTCAGCAATGCAAATTCCAGCAGCGCTCGCCAAGCGGCCTACTGGGGAAACGAGTGATTATTTGGCCATGGTAGACTATAGCGGGAGATGTTATGGGGCCGAAATTAAAGACCGCTTGAGGAAATGAATATATTCTCATATACGAAGACTTGTTCACCCACTGGATAGAGTGCATTCCGATAAAGCGGGTGAATGCGAAGACTTGCAGCATCTCCGAGAGCGAGTCTTCCGGTGCGTCAGAGGTATTCCTGTCGGTCAATGGCACAGAATTCAAGAATAAGGCCATTGATCAATACCTCAGAGAGCAAGGTGTGCGACATGAATTGACGCCACCTTATTACCCCCAGGCGAACCCAGTAGAGAGGGTGAATCGCACAATAAACAACATGGTACGCGCGCTCATCGAGGAAAACCATAACACATGGGACGAGCGATTGAGCGACATCGCCTTTGGTTATAATACCCCATTCCTCGACAGGTGTGAGTCCGGCGATTCTCAAATGTACGAGACTCAACCGAGGAAGCCTTCTGCAGCGAGGCGCGAGTAGGACACCGCCGCAAAAGAAGAATTGCAGCAACGTGCGATCGATGCATGGCATGATCGCATGTGGGATTTATCCCAGCTGCGTGTGCAAGCGTCGTAGAGGACGCAAGACGCACAAGATCGCCAGAAGCGCTACTATGACACCAAGCGTAAACCAGCGTCACATAAAGTCGGAGACTTAGTGATGGGGCGAAATCACGTGTTGCCTTCTGGAGCGGAGCAACGCTGCGCGAAGTTTGCGCCTCCATATATTGAGCAATACTTATCGACTTGTCAATGAGGTTGGCGCGCAAGTAGATCTTGCACCAGCTATGCAGCTGAAGCCTTTCTATCCGTCAGTGACGGACGAAGAGTCGCAGAAGAGCAAAGAAGATGGTGACGCTCAACCTCAGAGGGATGCGAGCGCAGACGCGGGTGCTAGCAACGTACCAGCGCAAAGCGAGCGAGACTCTGTCTGCGAACAGAGCGATATTGCGTCCGAAGATCGTAGTAAACCCTGCAACCAAGAAGAGAGGCCGCCCGGGAAAAAAGGTGTATACGGCTAGGCGTGTGAGACCTACGCCAGGGACTCCTAGAATGGAGGTTGACACCGAGAAGAGGAGGCCTGGTCCTCCGAAGGCCGTAACCGCGGGCATGCAACAACAATTACTAACCCGTCGACGTAACCGCGAAAAACGCGCGCACAAAGGGCTGCGGACCTAAGATAGATATTTTATATGCTTAGGTATGAGTCCCGAGGAGCTGCAAGCAGCTTTCGAGCGAGTGATGTCAGGATCGTAGTCATCAGGGAGGTAGGCGAGGGAGAAGACCCCTGGAGACGGAAGGAGAAGAAGAGGGGGCGTTGGTGATATGCCGCCAAAAACCACCTGCGCTGGTTGCTAGCGTGGGCGAAACTACCGCGACGGGTCTACGCTGCCCACGTGCGCCACAACCAGTGTTACCACGAATCGGGCTATCCACAGCTGCCCGCTTGGAACGCGAGCCTGTTCATCGCGAAGACACCGCGGAGAGGCGTGCGCCGCCGGCTGGCTCGAAGGCAATGGAGGAGCCTTCGAGCGAAGAGGCAGCCGAAGCGACGTGGAATCAACACCGCGCTACGTTGGTGGAGGCGCTAGAAGCAAACACGGCGACGCCTTCCGACTGTGCGCCGGCATATAGGCCCGCCTGCTCGAGGAGGGGCGAGCGGCGTTTTACGCCGCAGAAGATACGCGACGTAAAGTTACAGAAGATACGCGAGTGCCGCAAGCGGGAAGACCGCGAGCGACAGCTGGCTGAGAAGCGGAGCCAGCGTGAAGAAGCCGAGCGTAAGGTCGCCTGGGCAGAGGCAGTCCTCACCGAAGGCAGAGCCCGCGTTTGCCGGTTCCAGGCGTGTAAGCGGGCTAGCGCGCTGGACGCAGAGCGGCGTCCACGCGCAAAGAGTGCGGTGCGCGCAGCAACATCGGGGGCCGCAGACAGGACATTACAGAAATCCTGTTCCGTCTGCGGACACCCCAATGTGGCAAGGAGCAATAAGTACCCCAATGTACGGCTGCCTAAGGCCAAATAAAAGCCTAGGCACAAGTTCGAATTATTCTGGCGTCGCGGCGAGTCGCAAAGTTGATGGCGACTCGCGTATTGTTATTTCATTATTGTAATTTTACGTTTATTTCGCGACTAGTAAATATAAACTTAGTCTTTTTATTTTACGCGATTTGTCATCATTTCTAAACCTCGCTCGCTTATTTCCGATCCCTGTTCCTTCCTGCGAATACCGCTGCCTCCGCGGGCGTTATTTATTAGCACTTATTTAACGCAGTTGAGCAGTCGAGCACGCGCCGGGCGGCGCGTAGACCCAGCAAACAGAAGCAGCTGAAACAGCTGCATGCAATGTAGGTGTTTTGTGGGCGGAGAGGAATCTTCCGCCGCATCGAGGAAACGCAATCCAGTCGTTTAACGAGTTAATCGTTGATCAAATTTACGACCCGTTACAACGTCTGATTGAAGGTTTTATCACAAAAAAAAACAATGTGATTTTTGGTAATACAAAGGTGGACAGCTAATTCAAAACATAATATATGTCATAAAAATATTTTTTTCCGAATTCTACAGGAAATTCACAAAAAGAGATGTCTTCATCTGTTTTTACTTAAAACGCTTCTATCTTGCTTTAAAATCATTTTGGTTGGCTAAATAAGCACAAATTTAGAAAATCTCAGTTTTTGATATGGCTACAACATTGCAAGAACTTAAAAGTCTAACATTTTTTGTGTTCTATTGGTGGTATACTGGACTGGGTAAGAACTTTTAGCCTAAATTAAAAAAAATTTTCCACGTCATCACTGTCCCATATGCAGGGTGTTCCGTTTTAACTTAGCTAAATAACTCAAAAAATTGCAAATCATTTAAAAAATGTTTTAAATAAAAGTTGGTGGGTATCGAAGGGCTGATCTAGCCATGACTTTAGTCATGACATTGACCTACATTCTCAAGGTTATTTGAAGGTTTTTCAAATGAAAACCGTCATTTTTGAACTCGGATTCCAAAAAGAGCACAAAATTCTACGTTCGGATAGGTATTCATGTTAGAGATCAAAGTGATCCCTGAAGGTCATTTCAAGGTCGAATTCCCGCTTGGTGCAGATAAGCTGGTTAATCATGATATTGCTGTTTGAGTGAAAGAATGCCATAGATCGGTGACTTCGACAATCATATGTAACTAATGCATGAAATAACGCTTTGCATGACTCGGCCACTCAAGGGACAAGTCTGTACAGCCGACGTCGAGAACGTAGGGAGCCTTCCGGCTCCATTTCTTTGGCCCTGAAAAGGGCCGATTTGTGTTCGTGTTGCTCTGAAAAGAGCTAGCCAATGGAGTAATTATCCCCTCAAATATTTGTTCTTTACGGCACCAAACCCACTAGTTTTTGATGTACAAACAGAAACCGATTGCTTAACCTCAAAAACAAAACTTTTTACATTTAGACTGCACAGATCGATAGAGTGCGTCGACACGAATCTGCAACAGATTTTACTTTTTCCATGTGTATCATGGTTTTCCAGATATCAGCGAAGGCCGAAGGCTAACCTTAAAATTGATAATCAACTACACCATTCTGTAGGGAAGGCCAAAATGAAGGTAGTAGTACCCTTAGTAACCAGTCGTCATAACTAATTTTCTAGCAGTTTTGTTTAAGTAAAGTTAGATTGGCTGTATTAAAACGTAATCATCGACTACCGTCGGATTTGGTTTCGAGAGCAAAACATATTTTGATACGTATACCTGAAACTGTCTTTAATAAACATACTTGATACAAAAAAAAAATGACTTCAGTAAGTTCTCATGGTTTCCATCGGACTGGATTTTTGATGCAGTAGGAACTTAGTTATAGTCGATGCATTGTCATATTCTTGATTTGCTTTAAAGTGAATCATAATTTTTTGCAGTCAGTCTGTAAGCTTTATGCATTTTTTTTGAATATTTGTAAATCAGCATTAACTAATCTAATAAAATTCTTTTCAGTAAAATGGTAAATTATACTGTTACAAGGCAGTATTGCTTGCAAGGCAGACACTCTGTCGTCGCGCCACGGCTGCCACCGCATTGCACTCTTCTACTCGTCTTCTTATAGTAATTCGAAACCCGTGACGTGTGTACACACGTGACAATACGCCTAATGAAGTAGTCGACATTCTTATAACCTTGGGTGAATGTGGTAGAAATTACAGACTTACTGCCTGTACTTATGTGGAGCGATTTCCAAATTGCCGCCATCCTAATGCTCAACAAGTGATAAACATTCAGAGGAGATCTCGCTGAATTGGGAGTTGGGGATCCTGAAAGGGGAACTGGGAGTTCCTCGATCTACGGCTCATAGATGGTTACAATCAGTCAATTACCATCCTTATCACATTACTCTAGTACAGGAATTAAGCAAAGCAGATTACGTACTCAGAGTATAATTTTGTAGATGGGCTCTTGAGATGTTAGATCTGAAACGAAATTTCTATTGGGAGGTTTGTTTTAGCGATGAAGCTACATTCATGCAATGGTATCAATAGGCATAATTGCCATTATTGGTCACCAGAAAATCCACATTGGTATCGTGAGGTGCTAAATCAACATCGTTGGAGCGTCCACGTATGGGTTGGCATTTGTAACGGTCAAGTGATTGGGCTACATTTTTTTGAACGTACCATGGTCCAATGTACTTAGAATTTCTTGAAAATGATTTGCCAAGATACCTAGAGAATGTTCTACTTGGAGTTCGACTACGTTTGTGGTATCAACAAGATGGTGCCTCCACTCATTATGCTCGTGACGTACGAACATTTTTGAATCAACGATTCCCAAATCGATGGATAGGGTGGGTTGGGCCATTCTTGTGGCCTCCTAGAACACCGGATCTGAACCCACTAGATTTCTTTTTGTGGGGATACGTAGAAGATGCTGTGTATGGTCAAGCTCCAACAACAAGATTAAATATGATGATTAGATTTGACACAATATGGCACAGTATGTCACGGTATGGCACAGTATGGCACGGTATGGCACACTTTGGCACACCATGGCACACTTTGGCACACTTTGGAACATTTTGGCACACTTCGGCACAGTGAGGTATATCCCGCCGGCCGCGCGCCAAAACATTGCCACTACTCGATGCTGTCATATCGTACGTTATATCGTATGTATTGTCCCAGTAGTACATAACAATAAATAATTTGATGAAAAAAAAAAATTCTAGCGTTGGTAAGACTTGAACCCGGATCCTTTAGGTTAGTAAGCTGGAGGTCTACCACTGAGCCACGGGTACTCGTTACAGTTAATACAAAAATTTCGACTCATCTATTTCAAGTAGCTTTCAATACTTAGTACTTTTACAATATTAATTAACTATTGCCCGTTATTGCCTTAAAGCCTCTGTCCGCCGTAAATATTGGAAAAATATGCCTTAACAGGGGAATCACTGGCACACTTTGGAACAAAATCCATTTTCACTAGGGTAAGTCCATAAAAATTCCTGAAAAATCCGGAAAGTACAAAACATAAGTTTAAGTAATTTAATTACTGGAAGGTATCAAAATCTTCTCCCGGATGGCGAGACATGGTCTGTTATACACCGCACTAAATATACAACATTTATACCAAAATAAAAATTTTACTTCCAGTAGACGATGTCCAAGTGTCGAAATCACCTAAATGGCTGAATGGCCAGACGTGGTCTATGATATAACGCACTGAGTAAACACAAATATACTGAAAAAAATTTTTACTTTCTGGAGACGATGTCCAGGTGTCAAAATTACCTCCCGAATGGCGAGACATGGTCTATGAATTTAATGCACTATAAGTATAAAACAAATGTACCAAAGAAAATTTTTAACTACAGCAGGCAATGTCTTGGTATAAAAATCACCTGCTGGATGGCGAAACATAGTCTGTAATAATACACCGCACTAAATATACAACAAATGTATCAAAAAAATTTTTTCAATTCCTGTAGATGAATGTCCAGGTGTCAGGATGATCATGAGGTTAACCTATTATAGTTATGGTAAATGATATATAGTGCTGTTTTTTTAATTACACCAAGTTCAGCCACCAAGAAACCTCGGTTATAACCATAAGTATATTATTAGCGTTAAAATTCCAGGAAGGCCAAAATTCCAAGAAAACCAGAAAAATTTCCTAAAAAATCCGGAAAGTGCGATATTTTATCTTTATATTAAGATATTGACAGTTAAAAAGTTTCAATTAAAATTGGAGGAATTTGAATGAATTGAGCTGAAAATGACGTTTTGGATAGAACTTTAAAAATTAATATTATGTAGATGTAGATGTAAATATAGAAGAAGAAGATCTGACAAGGAAAGGTACCCAACCCGAACTCACCGATTTTGATGATTTTCATATATGTTGTAGAACATGAAAAAAATAAGAGACACGTATTATTTTTTATCGGCTAATTTTTACTTTTAAGAGGTAAAAACCTCCCCTAAAGTTAACCCCCAAAAAGCATTTTTTTTAAATATCTCAGCTTAAAATTAAAATTTTTCAATGAAACAAATTGGAAGTTATTTCTTACAAAAAGAGCAAGTATTGTGATATCATGGTGATTTGAAGAGTAAGGGTAGCATCCCCTATTTTTTAGGGGTTGAAAACATATATTTTTTGGCATAATTTTATAATAAAAATGTTTAAACCGACTAAAAAAAATTGGAAAAAATGTTTAAACATCCTTAATAACAAAATTTAGTTGACGTCTTTCGGTGTTTTCATAAATATTACCCCTAAGGGGGTAAACCACCCCTAACACAAAATAACTGTAAATATGTAATTCGATACATAATATTTCGTAGAAAGTTTGTATATAGAGGTTTTCGAGTTCGCTGATTACAAATCTGTTATCAGATTTTGAAAATTCAAAGTGGCGGAACCAATATGGCGGACGGAAATATCGAAAAAAAAATTTATATAATAATATAAATTTTTATATAACTATAATTTGAATTTTTTAAATCTGATATCAGATTTGTAAAGAGCGATCTCGAAAACCCCTATATACAAACCTTCTACAAAATATTATGGATTGAAGTATACTTATAGTTATTTTGTGTTAGGGGTGGTTTACCCCCTAAGGAGTAGTATCTATGAAAACATCGAAAAACTTAGTTTGTTTATTATAGATGTTTACAAATTTTTTCCAATTTTTTTAGTCGTTTAAAACTTTTTTATTATATAAATTTTTTTTTGTTATGTTATTTATGTTTTCAACCCCTAAAAAATAGGGGATGCTACCCTTACTCTTCAAATCACCATGATATCACAATACTTGCTCTTTTTGTAAGAAATAACCTCCAATTTGTTTCATTGAAAAATTTTAATTTTAAGCCGAGATATTTAAAAAAAATGCTTTTTGGGGGTTAACTTTAGGGGAGGTTTTTACCCCTTAAAAGTGAAAATTAGCCGATAAAAAATAATACGTGTCTCTTATTTTTTCATGTTCTACAACATATATGAAAATCATCAAAATCGGTGAGTTCGGGTTGGGTACCTTTCCTTGTGAGTAGAACAACAAAACTTTGACTCAAAAGCTCAAATTCTAAATTTGGCACTTCCGCCAATTTCTTCGCCAGACCACAGAGTGGCAATGAAACGTTGTTTAGGGACGTTCGGAAGTATTTTTGGCTTCTACGCCGTACTTGTTGCACTCACTGGGTCTTGCGGTATCAGGCAAGGTCAGAGTACTCAAACTGCAACACAGCAGCGCGCATGCTTTTCCAGCAGTCGGCTTTTTGTATGTAGAACTTTCTTGAAACTATGTTCGGATTCATTATTTTGAATATATCCACAAGAAAATTGTTATATAACACTGTTATACTCAAGTTTCTCATTATTGTAACAATTGCTCCAATATTCAAATTAAGTTTGAGAGGTAACAATTCTTTACTAATGCTATTTAATATTTTGATTTAAAAATTTTTGTTAATATGTTTTTAATTCTATGTTGTATGTGATCATACTTGAATGTATGTATGAGTGAATGTGCAAGGTTAGGTTACCACTATTAACACATACCTTCTATTCTAAAAGTTTATTGTAAATCGCTTTTTTCAATCGTAACAAATTTAAAAATTTATTTTTTCTAAACGAATTTGATTATTAGGTTTTTAGATTTTAGGTTATAAACCTATCGGTGCAGTTAAGTACTCAACGTTATATGGGTATATAATGTAAAAATTTTATGACATATTATGCTAGGAAAATATGGGCACTAGTTAGTCAACCGGCCATACATTATGGCGTATTTTCTATCAGGGATTCTATGGGTTTTTTCTGATGCCTGGAAAAAAAATCGTGCATGGGCCAATATCCGAGTAATTAGCCTCAAAGAATATCCTTGATCCTTCCCAGGCCAGTTTTCAGCACAACCATTCGACGCAGACAGCATTTCAAAATGGTAGAAACAGTTACTCGCCATTTTGCTACTGTTTGACTTTAGTAAGGCATTTGATCTAACTTTTCCCTCGAGATTACTACGTATGCTTAGCAAGATGGGATTCTTTAGGTCAGTGGTTATCTGGGTTATGTCTTATCTATCAGGCCGTAACCAAAGTTTGTTCTAACCAAACGGAGAATCATCTTGGCTGTAATCAACAAGCAATTTTGCCGCCCTACAGGGCTCAATCTTAGGACCCTTATTTTTTAGTATTTACCTGATTGATCTCTAGAAGATGTTGGAAGGTGAGGTGTTGGCTGGTTTTCGAGGCCCAAGGAATTACTGACCAACAATGTTGCGCATTAGCTTACGGTTTTTTTCGCTCTTAAAGTTTAAGATCGCGTTATGAAACTATCTATTGACAACTTTCTAGTGCAATATAATTTAAGTTAGTTATACTTTCGTATAAGCGCCTGCGCTTCATGTATTTAACGATATATTTTTAAAACTAGTCTTCGTTGTTGTCTAAAATGACGTGAAGGATGTGTCATACACATCAAAGTAACCAGCTAAAGACTATGTATGCAATTTGTATATCGTTCGAGTTTACTTTGAAATAAAAACTCATTTTATCCTATTCTATAAAATAAAAAAAAACCGTTGCCAATTCTTTGGCACGTAGCTTCCTTCAACATTATGTACCGCTTTAATATCTGAATTGTTTTTACTTCATATAGAATTTTATACAGTTTTATTACTTTTTCGTTTGATAGATAAAATAGAATTAATTATATATACATAATCAATGCGTAACTGAAAATCTTGTTTTTAATGATTTGATAAAACAAAAAACAGGAAAAAAGTAGCCTAGGTATAGATTAAAATCAATCAAATAGAACCGTAGATCTAAGTAATGCGTTTTTTAGTTATATAGAGTATACAGGGTGAGAAAACGAAATTTTGAAGCCTAATATCTTTTGAACTAGCTATATTAGTTTCATAAACAGCCTAAAGAAAGAGATCAAGGTACTATATAATGCTATCGAAATCCAAATTTTAAATTGATTATTGTTTTTTTACTTCAGATATCGCATCACGTAGAAAAAAAAGACTCATGGTATACAGGGTGAGAAAAAAAAATTTGAAGCTTAATATCTTTGAAACTAATTGGTTTCGTAAACATCTCAAAGAAAGGAATAAATGTGCTATATAATGCTAACTAAATCAAAAATTTTAAATTGATTATTGCCTTTTTACTCCAGTTATCGCGTCATGTAGAAACACGACTTTTTTCAGTTTTTGATGTTTTTCTCAGGATCTGCCCCATGAAATGACTTAAAATTTAAATGCAATATAGTCGTAATAATTTTCAATAATCATGTGTTTTCTAAAAAAGATTCAACATATAGTTTTCAAGTTAAAACAATTTTAAAAAATTACGCTTTATGGTGTATAATAAAAAACGACGAATGATAATAAAAATTTTCCGCGGTAAAAAGATAGGTAATTTTATTCTTTTTCAGTACATATTAAGCAATTTATTTTTATTAACTTTTCCAATGACTTTATTATAAAAAACTGAAATCTTAAAACTAAATACTATAAGAAAACGAGTAAACAAAATATAAAAACAGACTTTTTCCGACTGTGTTCTAATAAAAACAAAAAAAAATGAGACGGTGGGTTAAAATCCACTAAGTAGAAGCTGAGATACAGGCGTATAAATCCGAACACACACACAGCCGTACGGACATTTTCCAAAAACACCATTTTTCTACTTAAAATGCATCAAAACACACTACCCACACGTTTTACACAAAGTCCAAAAATTACTATTACAAGGCTTCCTTAGGAAGGAAGCAATAAATATCCACGCATGCATGCGCGCGCGCACACACACACACACACGTATATATGTAAGCGAGCATTCATTGTTTAAGCTAAACTCTTTCCTGATTAAGCTTGTGAGATTATTCAATAGTTTGCCTGTTTATAAATTTACTAATAATTAAAGAGACTACTGGTTTGAAGTTACGGCGTACAATCCTTATTTTTTAACTTGTTCCTTAATTAGAATTAATAATTAATTGCAAACTTTGTATGAATAGATAAAATCAATATGAAATAATTTAGTATTAATTAATGAATTTTAGGTTCATAAGGCACTGAGTGGTCGTAGCAAGATGGGTTGAAATAATATAGATAGTATATTTATGCTTGAATATATTTGTAGCATGGAGCCTTTAATCATTTTATTTAAGTCTCACACAACATGTAGAATATTGGCGGAGCGAGATAACACAACTCGCTATATTAGAAAACACAATATATTCGATGAAATAGCTGTAAGAATAATTGTAGGTGTGAAGCTTTATTTAACTTTTTAAGTTGGAAAAGTATTGCTCCAAAATTTATTAATTACATAAGAAACGATATAAAAAAAGGAACATATAATTTGAATGGTATAATTATGATATATCTAAGCAAATAAATTTTTGAATATGCAGAACATAGTTTGTATTGAATTAGCAAGTGACTTACATAGTTTAATTACGATCGAACTAAATACGCGAGAAATTTGAATAATATATAGTATAGTGACGAAGGAATTTATGTGTACTACGAGCTCGCTTGTTTGGCCTTGCCTATTACACAGACGTGCGCCTGGCTTTCAAACAGGTCCTCTAGGTCAAACAAACATCAATAAATGTTTACTTGTTAACAAGAATATTTGAATAAGAACCAGCGTTGAAAATGTTTCGATTGAAAAAAAAGAAGATGCTATATAATGAATGAGCGCGTGGTTTTTACGGATTTGTTATACACTGTGTTATATGCGGGTTTAGTATAAGAAATACTTGAGGAATGCCTCCATGAGAAACCGACTGGGGGTCGACATAGCCGGCCCAGTCGGACAGCGCTCGGCCGTACTTTTACAACTCGTCAAAGGCAGTAGTTGGCTGTTGCTGAAAGTGATGTTTCTAGTTTGGAGAGTTGAGTCGTTCTGTTCGCGCAGGAGAACTGGAGCTGCGAGCGAGCCGTAGCGACGGGAGCGTAGAAGAAGACAGCATGATGTGCGAGAAACGAATTTACATAAACACGCGAGCTAAGCGCGTCGATGCACGAACACACACGCGCTACTCAATAGAGAACGATCGGTCAGTGCTGTAACCCGCGAGTAGGCGCCTGCATGGAGAAAAAAAACGTTGAATTTGCTGTATCGACTTAAGTAAAACTACAGAAGGCGCCCCTTCAGTCAATGCTACTGCAGACTTCAGTAAAATTTACTGAACTGTCAGTTTCGGGTGACATGAGCATCGCTTAAGTTAAATTACTTGTCTCGCTTCAGTAGAGATTATCGTTAGAATAAAGAAGCAGCAGTATTTCGGAATTACCACAATCCTAGAAAATTTTATATTTCAATGAATACCCAAAGTTTCAAAGTTCATGATATGCATGCAGTGAGCTTCATTTCACTTGACCGTACCAAGTCATCATTTTTTATTCCATTATGTCATACTATCTGATTGAAGAAATTAATAGACATTGTGCATATTAACCTAATAATAGTGCAAAATGCCTTGCTCAACAAAACTAAAGTAAAAATGAACCCATTCGAACATTAATTGTGGTTTCGAGTACATTAGTAATAACCCATAAAGTAATAACGCAATAAAGATTGTTTAAACTTATTAATCAGTTCTTAACATTTCTTAAATCTATTCAAAAAATTCAAAACATTTTTAAGCTGTGGGTCGTGGTTTTAAATTTTGAAAGATAATAAGTATCTAATAACTTTTGAACTGTAAATCAAAAACTATTGATATGTACTCTTTTTGGAAATATTAAGAGCTGATTAATATGTTCGAACAATCTTTATTGTGTTATTACTTTAATTGACTGACTTGAGATTTTGGTCTAAATCGCCGATACCAAGCAAAATGTGAAATTCGTATCTAATGTACTCGAAACCACAATTAGTTTTGTTGAGCAAGGCATTGTGCACTACTATCATGCTAATTTACACAATATCTATTAATTTTTTCAATCAGTTAGTATAAAGATCATATAAGTATATAAAGATCAGTGCATGTATATCATATAAACTTTGTGCAGATATTATTCTAACCTCAATATCTATCAACTAGTTTAACCCGATAACATGATATTATGTACTTATTTCATCTCCTAACCTTATTCTAATTATAATCAATTATGTAGGTTCATTTATATTCATTAATAAACATTGAAATTCTCATTCACAAAATTTATTTCTTACACTAGAAGTCGCGACTATAACATTTTTGGTTGATTCAACGAAAGATTCAAGTAGATTCTACTGAACTGTTTATTCAGTAAACCTACGCGAGCGACTTCAGTTAAATTAATTCGATAGCCTGTTACTTAAGCGCTCAGTTTAAATTTACTTGAATCTTGAGTAAATTCAACGTTTTTTTCTCAGTATGCGGTAGAAGCCCAGGTACGTCGACTGCTGCTCAGGCTCCCCACTCTGCCAGCACGTGTCTATTTGACCGTTGCAAGCTCTGATCCTAGTGGGTTGTAAATATTCTTAAAATATTAATAATTTACACCAAACAATCAAAGTTATATATCAATTACGTAAACAACTATATAATATAAAAATATATTTATAAATATATTCGTATTTATGTGTATAACAAATTAGACTTTTTTTCAGTGCTATTATGCTTTGTATCAATGTGTACAGCAATTGGAGCTTGGTACTGGCTAACAGATCCGAATACGTCAGCGGTACCTTTTACACAAAGCTTGTGGAATCATCCATTTTTTACATTAGCAAGTTTTTTGTTAGGTAAGTAATTGTTTTTTAAACTATCAGCTACAATATCGTTTCTGAAACAAAAATACAGCTATTGGGAAGGAATTCATTTATCTCCACGAGTTAGAAATTTAGAAAAAACTTTATCGTCCGACGTTTGAGAGGCTTAAGACCTTGCACAGATGGGTACATTCGGTTAAAAGCTAGCAGCTAGTCAGTATATAGTAAGAGCAATGGAGAGTGACACGGAGCTTGCAGCGAGTGCGAGAGTCGGAAAGATGTTATGTTACGACCTTATCCTCAAGCTGGATGTTAAGAGACAATCTCTTGACGTCATACAATAAAAATTTTGTATGCTTATTAGTCGTGCAGGGGATGAATCAATTCCCTCGCAATTTTTATTGTTCGAGAGTACAAGTGATAGGGTCATCGTATTTGTTTGTAA
The DNA here is from genome assembly GCA_024372645.1 of Trichomalopsis sarcophagae. Classification (NCBI taxonomy): domain Eukaryota; kingdom Metazoa; phylum Arthropoda; class Insecta; order Hymenoptera; family Pteromalidae; genus Trichomalopsis; species Trichomalopsis sarcophagae. The sequence continues at coordinate 5,583 of QLSS01000484.1, read as the reverse complement.
GTATAGCTGCTAAACCGTTGGCACTCAACACCGTCTAAAATAATTGCATTTTTAATTTGTAATTTATTAAAAGTACTCATTTTTCCATCTCCGTAGTCTCCCAAATTTCGGTGACTGCACCAAATCCTACGAAATAAACAAATCCTAGTACATGTAAGGCGGTAGGTGTTGTTTCCCTGTGTTGGGAGGCGCAGTATTGCACAAGATATAAGGAGACACAGTTGTATTAAACAGCTTTCGTAAAAAAGCAGGTTACGAAGTACTTTCTACGTCCGGCGGTGGTCAGCCATTGGTACTCATCCCATGTGGAAAAGATATATCCAGTCTGTATAAAGCCTCTTCGCCTCTCCAACACCAGGTAAAGCGCTTAAATTCCTCCGGAACCTCTCGGTGCGAGCCATTAGGCCGCCGAGATAGTGAGTGAGTGAGAGAGAGAGAGAGAGAGAGAGAGAGAGAGAGAGAGAGAGAGACAGCCGCAAGTGGGTGAGTGTGAGAGAGTAGGGAGGGGGACCGCGCTGACTCGTGTTATGATGTCGCGGTACGCGCGCGGCGTTGCGTACGGGAGAGAGAGAGAGGAAACGCGTCGTGCGCTTCGCTTTCCAAGCGAGCAGCACTGAGCCTTCGAGTCGTGTGTGTGTGCGTGAGAGCCGACGGGCATATCGCGCGACGCCAGAAGCGAGAGCTTCGAGGCGCGCGCGCGTGTGTGCGTGAGAGCCGACAGGTATACGGCGTGACGCCAGAGGCGAGAGCTTCGAGGCGTACGCGCGTACCTGAGGGTAGAGGTGTGACTTCGAGCCCTGCGTGGCTATCGTGCGCGAGCGGCTACGGCCACCGCGTTGTAGGGAAGGGCTGGGCGAAATATGGGTGCAATAAAACTATTAATTCGTGTGTGATTATTTTTCCCTTTTCCCAACATTCTCCCAAACGTCAGCGATTGCCACTAAAACCCGCGAACAAAAATAATAATCCGCGCGTTGGAGTCGCGAGGAGTTGCGCATCGAGGTACTGGGAGGCACCGCGTCGCAATTGGCATCCCTGGTGGGGATTCGCGATCGCTGAAGGGGAGAAAGGAAAGAATTGTTCGGTTGAGAGAGTGTGAGTGAGGTTACGATGCAGCGGACAAATTCGGGGTTAGGCTACGGTACTGCGGGGGTGAGCGGCACGGAAATGCATACAGCCGTGATGCAGCGGCTGATGTTAGAGTCGCGCGATCTGCGCGCACTTAAATTAAGTGTCGGGCGTCTGACAAGGGGCGAACTCGATGGAGAGCTCGCTGCTAAGGATTTTAGCGTGCGTGGCTCTCTCGAGGTTCGTCGATATCGGCTCTTGCGCTCGTGTATTTCCGAAGCAATGCCGAATTTACGTGAATTACCCTGGTACGAGTGGGACATGGCCGGGGCAAAACAAACACTTTCGGAAGGGGAAATAGAGCGGCGGATTTTAGGTGAAATCTCCATGCGAAGAGGACAGAAGAGGAGAATTGCCAAGGAGAAGAGGGTGAGGTTGGCTAGTCCACGATCTAGTGAAAGCGAGATCGGAGGCGGCCAACAAACAGCTGACGAGGTAGGCTTGCGACGGGAGGCGATGCCGGTGACGACGACGTCATCGAGCATTGTAATCTCGCAAGCTAGCCAAGCGATAGTGACCACGTCGGCGGCGCTGTCAGGGCCGCCGATCGTCTCTACCGGATTCGGGAACCTGCAGTCGCCGACTCCAGTACCTCGAGGCTACAGGTTCGAGTACCTCGTACCACAGGGGGCTCCCGGCGCGTGGTCATACTTCTCTGCTCGGCTAGTGCAAGACATCGGTAAGACGCCACTTGCTAGGCCGTAGTATGTAGAGGAAGCGCGTCGAACAAAAGCAGTCGAAAGTCGACCTCCGACAAATAGAGGAGATAGGTGGTATACACCATCGACCACTTTTGTCGGCGGAAATAATTTTCTTCCTGAAGCCAGCGATAACGGGCGAAGAAATTACGAGAGCTCGTCATTGGGCTCGGTGACCGAGAGAGATTCGGTACACAGCGATAGAGTGGATGAAGCGAGATTTGAAGAGACAAGCGACTTGATGAGCGCGCGGGCAGCTTGAATAGGGGAACTTCGCGCAAGCGGAATGACCTACGAGCTAGCCAGGGAAAGAGCTCTTGAAGAAGAGCTCACCCGTGAGAGCGAGCGCGCGTTCAATCAAGCGCTTGAAGAGTTCAAGCATCCACGCCGCTTACAACAAGTGCGTGACAATGCGCTGATTAAGGCCCGTCGAGTGACAGTGGAACAAGCTAACTGTCACAGAGAGGGAGAGCTGAGACAAGCAAGTCTCCGGCGAACCTCAACAGCCACAGCTGATCCATCGACACGGCCGCTTCCACGAGAGAGGATAGCCCGCGGTCATGCGAGACAGTCGGGGGGAGAGCGAAGGCATAGATTAGACACAACAAGACACCCGACGGAGAGTTCGGAGAGCCAGTCGGAAATGCCTCACGTGAGCGAACGCCGTGAGAAGAGAAGTCGTAGGAGCCGAAGACAGCGAGGAGGGAAAACGGGTGATTCGCAAGGCCAGAGTCCTAGGGAAAGCTTGAGTCTTTTGAGCAGCGACAGCGAATACGAACATAGTTCGCATCACGCGTCGTCGGAGAAACTCTCGGTGCGAAGTTCTCGGTACGAGAGACCGGAAAACGCGCGAGATATCATAAAGAGGCTCAAGGACTGGGGTTTCCAGTTTACCGGTGAAGGCCGAAACGAGGACCCAGAGGAGTTTTTAGGGCGTCTGAGCGACTGCCGTAAGGGTACTCGTGCATCGGACGGCGACTGGTTGAACGTCTTGCCTTGCATCTTTCAAGGCGAGGCGGGTCGGTGGTTCAGAGAATAAGATTCATTCATGGAATGAATTTTGCCGAGCGTTCCAGCACCGCTACGTGCCAGAATACAATCGAGAGGACTTGATGGAGGATTTATGACGGAGAACACAGCATAAGGGAGAGAAGATTACGACGTTTCACGCCAAGTTCGAGTACATCGTATCTCGTTTCCATCGACCGCCATCTAATAGGGAGTTGATGCAGATTGCATATCGCAACATACTCCCCGAGTACCGCAGGGCTATCGGTGATAAACTCATCGACAGTCTCGAGGATCTCGAGAAATACGGTCGACGCTGGGAGAAGCAGCGTGACCTGGACAGCCGGTATGCACCGCCGCCGCCAGCCGAGAAAATGGACGTTCCCGGCGTGGCGTACGGTGGTGGTACTGCAAAGCCAAAGGTTGCCGCTGTACAGACGGTAGAGAAGGAGAAAGAGACAGAGGCTACTCCGAAGAAGGGCAATAAGCCGACGGCTACGAAAGCCGTGACTTCGGCGTCCGCTTCGGAGTCAGAGAGGGTAGCTGGTGCGAGTGTGAGCACCGGCGCCGGGAACAAGCCACAGCCTGCCGGAAAGAATGCCCCGCAGGGGCAGAATTCGGCAAACAAAACGAAAGGCGCATTAGCACAGCCACGTGCTGGTGGAAATCCAGCTGCGGGGGCGACTAATCCGCTTATGAGAGCGACCAATGTGAAGGAAGGCGAATTTCTTGGAGCTTGCTTCACACGTAACCGTGTAGGGCATCGTGCATCCCAGTGTCCGGAAGTAGTCTGCTATAGATGCAGGGAAAAGGGGCACACGTCGCGAAGCTGCACGAAAGGCGGCCCGCTAGTTACAGCTCAATGCGAGAAGCCAGTACAATGTCAATGGTGTGGCCGAGAGGGCTACACCGTTGTCTCGTGCCCCGACTGCAAAGCAATNAACATACTCCCCGAGTACCGCAGGGCCATCGGTGATAAACTCGGTCATAAATGCACCGCCTCCGCCAGCTGAGAAAATGCACGTTCACGGCGCTGCGTACGGCGGTGGTACTACAAAGCCAAATGTTGCCGCTGTACAGACTGTAGAGAAGGAGAAAGAGACAGAGACTACTTCGAAGAAGGGCAATAAGCCGACGGCTACAAAAGCCGCGACTTCGGCGTCCGCTTCGGAGTCAGAGAGGGTAGCTGGTGCGAGTGTAAGCACCGGCGCCGGGAACAAGCCACAGCCTGCCGGAAAGAATGCCATACAGGGGCAGAATTCGGTAAACAAAACGAAAGGCGCATTAGCACAGCCACGTGCTGGTGGAAATCCAGCTGCGGGGGCGGCTAATTCGCTTATGAGAGCGACCAATGTGAAGGAAGGCGAATTTCTTGGAGCTTGCTTCACACGTAACCGTGTAGGGCATCGTGCATCCCAGTGTCCGGAAGTAGTCTGCTATAGATGCAGGGAAAAGGGGCACACGTCGCGAAGCTGCACGAAAGGCGGCCCGCTAGTTACAGCTCAATGCGAGAAGCCAGTACAATGTCAATGGTGTGGCCGAGAGGGCTACACCGTTGTCTCGTGCCCCGACTGCAAAGCAATCACTGCAGCTTTGGGAAACTTGAGATTGGGGGCACAGAAGTAAGTGAGCCTGCGCCCCCGGGAGACCAACATCTAGAAAAGAGGAAGTTGGTAGTGACCTTCGCAAAACTTCCTGAAAACTCTAAGGAAACGGCGACGAGTGACGAAGAGGAAGCTCACCGGTTCGTTGAGTTAAGGAAGGTCGAAGAGAAGGTCACGAGATTGCTGAGTGAAAGCGAGAAGGGAGAGAGAAAATGGTGGGACCTGATCGCAGCTCGATTAGATTATCGAGACTGCCAATGGTTCAAACCGATAGGAGTAGAGAAAGAGAGCGAGAAACGGAACGCTGCGAGGAACGAAAAACCTCAAAGCTCGCCGAAACCGCTCTTTGTCCCAGAAATCAGCACGAGGGAAAGTGCGGATGAGGGAGAAGTGGTTGCCGGAGCAAATACGGAAAATAGGAATTTCCTATCAGTGAGCCTAGGCGGGCAAGTGTATCAAGCACTGCTCGATTCAGGGGCAACTCTGTCGTTAATTAGCCCAGAAATCGCCGAGAGATTTCGGGAGCGGTTAACGAAGAGCACGACTAAGCTCCGTACAGCCGCGGGACACATTCACTCAGTGCTGGGAGAGTTGGAGGTGATACTCGATATAGGAGGCAAAGAACAGGCTATTTCTTTCAAAGTCGCACCGTCGCACAGTGTCGGAAATTGGACAAAATTCGCTCAACTGCTGGTTTTGCAAGGTATCCCCCTAAAACCACTTGAAAAGGGTTCCCTGATACTCCTAAAAACAGGTGTCACTGCGATAATTTTGATCTTTTCATTCCCGCATCTGTAGGCAACGATAGACCAATGACACCTCATTTCACCATTTTCTCGAATTTGTCATAATCGTGTAAAGTTGTATATATGTATATATAACTTCATATATACCCATATATACCATTATACTATATATATATACCATTGTGTGTATATATATATTATTTATACGAATAAATGGATGGTTCTCTGTGAAATCGAGAACTAAAAAATTAATATAGCCATAAGTTTGAGAATATGTTCTATAGATATCCAAATAGTCTTATAAATTTTTTCAGACTTTTTTCATCGATACTCTTCGAGTTATAGGGGGTCAAAAGCAGGTGCTAAGCATTTTCTGCGTTTTTTGCCTATTTTGAATGA
>QLSS01000483.1:48314-80124 GCA_024372645.1 Trichomalopsis sarcophagae | reverse complement strand
GCAAAAGCAGGAATTTCCAGAGGTGTCACCTCGCCCCTCACAGGCCGAAGTGTGACGCGGAAGTCAAAAAGGGCCAGTACGTATGATGGTACGACCGAGTTAAAGATTTTACGTAGGAATCAAGCTGTGAAGTACTTCCTGCGTTCGGCAGTGGTTAACCACTGCAGCTACCGCCTGTACGGGAAGATGTGCTCGTCCCTCCTTACACCATAGATGTATCGAATCCCTGTATTCACGAGTCTCTGTAGTTTCAAGTCGAGTTCCTGCGTCAGGTCACAGTATACAAGAGAACAGTAGTCGATGATTGGAAATAGGAGTGCTTGCACAAGATGTTTACGCAACCTGAGATTGGTACTCTTTCTGAAAAAGTAGAGCCTGTACATTAGGTAGCGAGCACGCTTACACTGTTGTGTAACGTACTCTTTCCATGTAAGTTTAGAGTCAAGCACCAATCCCTCGTTACGCACAGAGGATTCGAAGCTGACCTGGACACCCCCGATATCAATGAAAGTATTAGCTGTTAGGAGAAGTAAATTTATGTAGTAGAGGGAGACTATTGCTTTGGATTTACTAACACTGAGTTTAAGCCAATTTTGCGCAGCCCAGCCCATTATCATCTCAGCGTTAACACTCATCTTGTTTGATAAAGAGTCTAGCTCTTCGAGGTGGCATTGGCTGTAAATTTGCAAATCATCCGCATAGATAAGATGGGAAACATGGGAGTCAAGGCAGAAACCGATGTCATTGATGTACAATGCGAACAGCAAGGGACCTAAAATGGAGCGAAACGTCGATGTTAAGACGCTGCGGAGAGAAGCGCTCGTTATTGTCACCAACGACGGCCTGCTCTCTCCTAGTAAAATTGGAGGCAAACCAGAGGATGACCTGCTTAGAGAAGCCGAAGATAGATAGCTTTCGCAGAAGCTGGACGTGACACACAGTGTCAAACACCTTGCTGAAGTCAAAGAGGAGGAGAAGTGTTACTTGAGTCGCTACTCCAGCAGGGCCAGACGCTGCTCAATTTTGGAAATCCTCTCCGACACGATGTTCTGGGTCTTGAGGGATTCTAGTTGAACGTATGCACTACATGGTAGAAGTCAGCGTAGTGCCGAACCAGTGTGAGCGAAAAAGAGAGCAAACCGCTAGGAGGGGGAAAACCGCATCGTGCGGACCGCTTGCAGTTCACCGATAAGCCGAGCGTGTGTGTATGACAGTCGACGTATGAGTATGCGGGTTATTTAGTCGGAATAAAGTGATGTAATTTGTAAACTGGAAATTATGTACTGAGTAAAGGAGTGATACTGACTTTTTAGAGTGTGTCTGAACAAAATGTTCTGCCAGAAAACTTGTAAAATAACGATAAGTTACTGAAGTATAGATAGCGCAAGGGCGCTGCGAGTTTATTTATTTGCCACGCTAACTAAATAATTCGATGACTTGCGGTACAGAGCAGGATAATAGGACAGAGTGAGGTTGATATTTATAACTTCTTTATTTATAAAGTAATAGGTAGTGGCGTAGAGCCTTTATTCACTTTATTGAATAAGAATAAGTGTAGCAATTTACGAAATTCGCCGTACGATTAGTCCGCCAACGGACAGAATTCACAAATGAACTTATTCTATTCGAGTGTTGACCGGTCACGTATTTGCCCTTGATGAGAGGTGACCTGAAAGGTGAGAGTACAAAACGATAGCGCTATGCTGTGCTCATACACGTCGTGCTCCCCTTGACAAGAACAGGCATTCCTATTCATTCTAAGAAGAATCATGATATCATGAGTATATTTGTGATGATGAGGATTAAGTTCGCGAAAGATATTGTATGAAAGAGAGACTTCTTAATTTATTGATATTGATCTGAAACGCGATAATGCCCAGAAACGAACATGATATTGATTTTACACTAGTTTGAGAAAAAAGAATTACATATATAAGTAAAATACATGAACGAAGCTGACGGGTACTGTGTTAAAATGCAAATAGATTAGGGTGAGATAATTAGTCATATGAATCGCGATGCGTCCTGGGATAACTGAGTGGGACTTGACGTAGTCAGCCCACTCGCACGGCGTATAGCGGTACTTTTATATCCTGTAGGAGGCAGATTAGTAATGTTAAATTTTGTGCTAAGTTTTTCCGAGCTCGGAGAAACTTCCCTGTTCAGTCCACTAGAGATGTCTCTGGGTGCACTAATTAGTGTAAAATAATTAAAAGGGTGCCCTTTATACACTTTATTTCTCAACTGCTCGTGCTGAGCTGCTTGCACCTCAGGAAGTACTAACATGAATCGATATATGTGACACATGGTGGCTACGGACTCGTAATAAATTGATGTCTATAGCTTGGATGTTGAATATGTACGGTTTGCGGCGCCTCGCGTCGCAAGCAGGCTGCGGTGGAGACGTGCTCGACCAGAGAAACTCAGTAATGCGTTTGCATATACGCAACGTGGTTACTGAGTTTAATCTCGCGCAAACGCGCCCAAAGAAAGCCGAGCGACACGAGTCTGTGGGCGATAGAGACAGAGAGAAGAACCCGAAGCGAGAAAGTGGGCGTGTCCACATCGCCGAGCGCTCGTCATGTAGCTCGCTGCTCATCTACGTACCTAGAGAAATTAAAATATAAGGCGCCTGGCCCGGATTGTAGGGGCAGGAGTGTATGAAGTACTCTCGGCTCCCCTCTCCAGCACTGGTGGTTAGATACTGCCATTGCACCGCACCACCCACCGGGGAAACTGTTGACCGCAGCTATGTGGAAACAGTTAAAAACAGTGCATAAATGGACATCCTCATTGCTTCGAGGCATGATTCTCAAGGTATGGGATGATGAAATATAGTATGTCAGGATACATAAGTTATTTTATATAGGATGATATGGTTCAATGATTATCTTTTTTTTTCTTTTTTTTTATAAAGATTTATATTTGGTCCCATTCAACACTGGGCAGAATGTCTAAAACGTCCTGGTCATCGAGTGGAGGATTGATTGCAGGCTGGGTACGCTGCTTAATGCGTGTGTTATACTTCTTCATGAATGCCTCACGAATCGCTTCCCTTTCCCTTGTGTGGAATCTTACACTTCACTCCTCGGTGGTGTCTCGGTCGGTAATGCGGGACTATCAGGGATTGTTGAAACCAGTGGCGGGGGTGTATCTGGGAGATCAAGTAGATCCAGACAAGCAACTGGGCGAGGATATTTTGCCGGTTTATTCGACACGTGCATAGGGTCATGGTACAATGCATGAAGTTCCTTGACCCGCTCGGACTCAGCTTCCGTAATCTCCCTTTCAAGCTCCGCTACCTTCTTCTCGAAGTACGCTAAGTGCCGGAGCGTTCGCTTTTTCATACGGCGTCTCTGCTGCGGGCCTATAATACGGTCATTGGGCTGTAGACTGAAAAGTTCCACGAATTTTCTTTATAGACGGGATGCTCGAGTTTGTACGAACAATCATTATAGACAGCACAAATTACATACGGTCCCTTGTACAACGAAAGAAACTTCGCCACCACCTTGGATGCGGCATCAGAGACATTACACGCATGCACAAGGACTCGATCCCCGATGTGGTAGAACTTGAGATCGCCGCATGCGTTATGTTTTTTAGTCCGCTTTGCACCCTTAGATTTCATACGATTGAAAACCAATGTAAGCTTCTTCTGATACGACGGACCGTTTCGCTCAGGCAACGCCAACCAATTTTTCCAAAATCGAGTAGGGGTTTGTTTGAGGTGTATCTCCATAGGATTGAATTCTGTAGTGTCGTGATGCGACTCATTAATACAGCTTTGCATGAACGGAAGCTAATTCGCCCAAGAGGAGTGTTGTATGGCGACGAGGGTTTGGAAGAAACGGCCAATCTCCTTGTTTATCCGCTTGACAAGGTTGCTTTGGGGATGGAGAATTGACGAAAATACCGATTGAATCCCTTTTGCTCTCAATTTATCTAGCCATTCTCCCGAGGTGAACTAGCTGCCATGGTCGGACTGGATTTTACTTGGCTTGTCATAATTGGGTATATAGTCGTTGAATTTTCCGGATAGTTGTTTTCGTATCTGCCTTCTTAATAGCGTAAAGAGCTACGAATTTCAAGAACGCGTCCAAGACGGCTAAAATGTATTTCATTCCTCCTCGACTGGTAGGGAGTGGCCCACAAAAACCGATAAAAACGAGCTCGCATGGTTTGTGCGTAAAGATGGGTGCCGTTTTACCTAGTGTGCAGACCGTATATGTATTATTCCTGCGACGTTGCAAACGTCGCAGCCGCGTGGATACGAGGAATCTCGTTCGATGTGGCCAAGCCCTGAGTGCGCGGAATAAACAATCGTGCCGACGTGTTGTTGACGGCGCCGGCCTGTCCTCAAGTTCGGGGAAAGGGCTAGCTAACCGTTATCGTCGGCGCGAGAGTGAGCATCGTTGGCGCGAGAGCGAGCCTCGTCGGCGCGCGCGCTGATAGGTCCTCCGCATGTCGCGAGCCAATCAGCGGGCGCCGATGCGCGGCTCGCTATCCGCGCGGACTGGCAGCCAATTGGAAGCCAGCAAGAAGCGCGGGCCCGACGAGCACGAGAGGAGAGTGAGCGCGAGAACGAGCGTGGAAATCCACGAGTTCTCTCCCGACTGTCGACGGAGCACGTCGACGTTTGCGAGAGTTACGTGTGTCCTCCTCTGATTATCGACCCGAGGTCGACGACTAGAGGAGATTGGGAGAGTCTCCCAAGAGTGTGAGAGAGTGCGCGTGTGTTACAGGTGCAGCGCCTTGGCACTAGGAAGTGCCAACGCCCGGACGAGCCAGCGACCATCCCGACGAGAAGAAGGAAGCTAGCCAGTCCGCCACCCTCATCCAGAGGACCAGAGCAGCCAACAACATCGGCGTGGGAGAGCCGAAGCCGCCAGCTGCCACGAGGTCCAGGAGGAGTCCAGGAGGAGTCCAGGAGGCAACGACGGGAGCACCGACGTACGTCCACTGGAAGCCTCAAGAGAAGAGAGCGAGTAAGCGAGAGAGAGAGAGAGAGAGAGAGAGAGAGAGAGAGAGAGGTGCCGAACAAACGCGTGAGTGTGCGAGAGAGAAGAGTGAGCGAACGAGAGATTGGTGTGCGATGCGGGCGCACACCTCGACGCCATTTACGCGAGGCGACAAGTCAGCGTACGCGAGAGTGAGAGAGAGAGAGAGAGAGAGAGAGAGAGAGAGAGAGAGAAAGCTGTGAGTGTGTAAGAGAGTGCACAAAAACTTCGAGAAGCAGGACTGAAATTAGAAAAAAACAAATGTAAATTCTTCCAAAAAGAAGTTGAATGGGCGAAATACAAGTGCAATAAACTGTTAACCATTGTGTGATTATTTTTCCCTCTCCCTGGCGTTCTCCCAAACGTGACGATCGCGCCAAATCCCACGAAACAAGAAATATCCTAGCGCATGCGAGGCTCTCTAGGTGTTGCGCACCTGTGTTGGGAGGCACACCGTCGCATTCCTTTGACCGGAATCTCAACTTCGAAGAATGCGAGTTATTTTGGCCTTTAGATTTGGATAGAAGAAATTCTCACTTATCATAGCTAGGCATTTTTTTACACCTATGTGCCCGTATAACTCGTGTATTTCCGAAACGAAGTGAGTAAGGAGGATTTCTGGAAGGACGATCTTCCGAGATAAACTGGAGCCTTTGGCAAGAGTTTTATTGAAGAACGAGTAAACTTTAAAAGGGATGCCTTGTTCGACGAGATGAATCACTTTCGCCACCTCGGCGTCCGACCGTTGTGATTCTACGATACTAGAGAGGCTTCTCTGAAGGTTTATATCGGGCTTTCTGGCGAGGATGATTCCGACTAGTGCATCATGCTCTATGTTACTAAAGCTGTTGCGAGATATGCGACTCAGCACATCAGCAGCAATATTATTAGTACCGGGGATATATACCATTATCAGGTGATAATCTTGTATGGCTAAAAACCAACGAGTGAGGCGATCATTCAAAAATCGTGTAGATAAGAGAAAGGTGAGGGATTTCTGGTCTGTCTCTATAATTAGTTCCGAACCGACAAGGAAGGAGCGAAACTTTGATAGACTCCATACAATGGCTAACAGTTCTGATTCGGTGGTGAAGTAATTTATTTCTGCGCCATGTAACGTACGGCTGGCACAACAAACTAGACGTTTAATTCCCTCATCGTCTAATCGATATAGTAGGCTACCTAGTGCCTGGTGGCTAGCATCAACGCATAAGATGAAAGGGCGAGACTTAGGTAGATGGTATAGCAAAACTTCCTCGCAAAAGAGTGCCTTGACTTTCTTAAAGGCTTGATCGTCCTCGGACGTCCATTTCCATCTCTCACTCTTTTTCAGTAGGCGGAGTAATGGGTGAAGTTCGGACGCGAGTTCCGCTGTAAAACAAGCCGAGAAATTTAGTAGTCCTATAAAGCCACGGAGTTGTTTTTGACACGTGGGTACTGGAAAATCTCTTATCCCTTGTAGTTTTTCCGTTTCTGGCTTGATTCCCTCTGCTGTAAGAATATACCCGAGAAATTTGATCTCGGCCCAACAAAACTTGACTTTTCAAAAGTTAATAGTAATGCCTTTTAAGAAAATACGCTCAAACAGCAGTTCGAGGTGCGCTAAATGCTCGTTAAAATCCTTTGAGATACACAGCCAATCGTCGGCAAAATCTACTAAGAAATCCTTAAAGCACTTTAATGTGCTTTCTGTGGCACGAGACAGTGCGGTACTACTAACCATCGTCCCGAAAGAGACAACGCAAAAATGATATGTTTGCACACCAAATAATAAACTAGTGAATGGTCGAGATTTTTCGTCTAACGAAATTTGCCAATAACTAGAAACAAGGTCTATACTGGTTATTATTTTAAAATTTCAACATCTCATAAGGACCTGATTTAAATCCTCTCGACCGCCCTGATCGTCCGCGAGGCGCTCGTTCAACTCGAGAGCAGCGAGACAGATGCGAACTGAGCCGTCTTTCTTATACACCGGGACAAGTGAACTATGGTCTTGCGTATTTGATCTTTCAATAATTCCTTGCTTCTCCACAGTTTTGATTGCAGCCTCAACCTTATCTCGATCACGTATGGCCACTAGATGAGGGCGTCGTGAGAAAGGTGAGGTATCTCTAACGTCAAATTTATACGTGTATGAGAGAAAACACCCTGGAGACTTTCTAAAGATTTCTGGATATTTTTTTATTAATTCTCCTAAGAGCGAGAGGTCGAATCCGAGACTCCTTCCACCGATCTGAGTTTCTCATTGATTTCGTCTTAGGTTAATACATCCGTTTCGTTGCACTTTACAGTTGCGCGGTTATCACTCAGAGGCAAATTTAGGTATATGCTGAGTAGGCTATAGCCTAGGGCGGCAGATTTTGAGGGGCGGCAAAATTTGAAAAAATTATACGGATTTATCAATTTAGTTGCAAAAATAATTCATACATTCACGTAATAAATATGAGTAAGTGCATCATATATTGTCAAGGCGCCAGTTCGGCCAGGGCCTTAAGACGTAATAATAATTCTAAGAACTCTAGTCGAAACAAACGCGCGGCGGTACGCTTTGTATCAAACGTAAACCATACAAGTCGATACTGAGTCGCCGATACACCGCCTGTACTAATTTGAAGAAAAAAACAATCGCTCTCGCACCCAGCAGATCTCATGTGCACGTCTTTCTTGCTATCCATGCGTACGCTACTTACAGAATAAAATGAGTGATAAGAATAGACAAAAACTTAGTGGCTACGAATAAAAGAAGCAGGCTAAAGAAAAAGAAGAAAATTATCAAAAAGTTATATCTAAGACGCGAAAATTAGAGACCTTTTTCAATGTAAAACCCAATTTGATAATATTCAAAGTAATAGTGTTAATGACGGTAGTGAATTAAAAGAAAATGTGCATAAAGAGGCCATAGATCCCGATAACAATATTGCTAGTTGCAGTTCAAATGACGCAGAAAATGATTTGATTATAAGTGAAAAAACAGTTTCTGAAAAACAATCAGTCAGTGCATTAACTGATAATGATCCAGCATTTTGGTCAATTAATAATGAGACAATAAACTACGTAGCTAAAAATGGATTTAATCAGAACGTTAATAGTGATTTTACGAAAAATAAACGTCAGTATGACATACAAGCACGTTATTTTTCCAAATCTTTATTCGAAAAAACTTTGCATAATGGAGAAAAAAGATCAAGAAGTTGGTTAATTTATTCTGAAAGTACTGGAAGTGTATATTGTGGACCGTGTTTACTGTTTAATGGAGGCTCTCAATTCGGAACAAAAGCAGGATTTGACGATTGGAATAATGTAAAAAGAATAGACCAACATGAAAATAGTGATATTCATAAGAATTGTCTATTAATGTTAAAAGTACGAGGAACTGCTAGGAGTCGCATCGATACAAGATTCTTCGAAGGCGTAGAAAAAGAAATAAAATATTAGCGCAACGTGCTTCAACAAGTCGTAAGTTTAATTAAAATGCTTGCATATCGTGGTCTTCCATTTAGAGGTCATGTAGAACAATTCGGAAACCCACAAAACGGTAATTACATGATGTCTCTCGAATTATTGGCGCAGTACGATCTGTTTTTAGCTGAACACATTTTGCGATACGGAAATCCGGGTAAAGGTCATACAAGCTATCTATCGTCCACAGTGTGTGATGAATTTCTAACTTTAATTGCTGAAGAAATAATAGTTTCAAAATATTTTTCAATAGTTGTCGATTCTACGCCTGACTTATCGCATATCGATCAACTCACATTCATTATACGCTATATAAAACCTGACGGTTCTCCAGTCGAGAGATTTTTAAAATTTTTACCTAATGTTGGGCATAAGGGTACAGACATAGCAAATAGTATTTTTACGACATTAAAAAATGCGAGAATTGATATCATGAATTGTCGTGGATAATCGTATGATAATGCATCCAACATGTCCGGAATATACAATTGTGTTCAAGCTAAAATCAAAGAAATTTGCGCACTTGCAGAATATGTGCCTTGTTCGGCGCATTCATTGAATTTAATTGGTACATGTGCTGCAGGAATATGTGAAGAAAGATGTAAATTTTTCAATATTTTTTCAGAATTAAATAATATATTCACTTTATCGACTAATCGTTGGAAAATATTACAAAATGAGTGTAATTTATTCAAGACTGAGCAAGAAAAAAATAATCAGAATAGAAAAATAAAAACTATTAAACCATTATCGACAACGCGATGGTCTGCGCGTCATGATTCTTGTGAAAGTTTACTTTTATCATGGGAGCCAGTACACAAAGCATTACAAATAATTGAAAACGATGATAGACAAAAACCATTGGTAAAATGTCAAGCCAAAGGTATCCGCATACAATTAGAGCAGTTGGAAACTTCGTTTAGTAAACAATTACAAGTTCAAAGTATAGACATTTCTTCTGTGATTAAATATATAATGGTTTTGTGAAATTCGTGATTCAAATAAGAAACGAAGAGAGTTTTACTAATTTTGAAAATCAAGCATTACAGATATCGAAAGTAAAATACTACGAAACAAACACGAAGCGATAAAAAAAAAAAACGAAAAATTCAGTACAACGAATCATTTTCTGAAGATCACTCTTTCACAGGTATAAAAAATTTTTGAGTAAATATTTATTATGCTATTTTAGATAGTTTACATACGGAATTAGTAAAACGACGTTCTTCGTATATAGATTATGTAAACAAATTTGAATATTTAAGTAGCATAAGCAATTTAAGTACTGGCGAAATTAGAATTAAAGCTACTAATCTAGTAGAGAATTATCCTAATGATTTAGAATTAGATTTTGTAAAAGAATCTATTCACTTTGAAACGGTCACGACTTTTCTCGGTCCTGCGAAAAACTTTATTATACAAAAGTAGTGAACATTTACTTTATCTGTGTCGTAATTTTGACGACAGATTCTAATAATAAATTTTGTTTATTATTTTTTATAATGATTTGATAACTATAGTTGTTCAGGTCCGGGATACCAGGTAGTGAGGATTCCCTTGCAAATAAAAAGATTTTTGTTCTTTATAACTAAGAGTATATGTATTCAAATAATTATATTTTATGGAATATTGCATAAATATTGCATATATTCTATAACATCATATGAATCCGAAAAGGTAAATCCGTTTTGATTTTTACAAAAATAAATAAACAGATACATGTTTAAGTTGCGTTATCTGATTAAATCGTAATGTTTCAAGAAGAGATCTTATGCAGATGCGCTTAAGCTTGCGTTATCTGATAGCTCGTGTTTGAAAACTTTATAAGTTTAAATACGGTAACGAAATTTTTCTAAGTTAGTTTTGTCATGAATTTGAAAATTTTGCAAGTATAGGACGGATACGCGTTATTATGCGATATCGTTGCCTATCTTGAAATTTTTATAAGTATAGAAATATTTAACTTCCAGGCATAAGTTGCTCAGGAGTTTTGACTAGGCGTTTAAATTGCGCTAAAGCTAGTGCCTTCCGACTGGCCGTGCAGGTCCTTATATAGGCCTGGGAGAGAGCGGGGATCGCGCCGCCTAATTTACTTTCACATTCATACATTCACACTTACATTCACACCTATATACAAAATCAAATCATACAATTAACTATCATATGCGCACGCTGCGCCGCTTCTCCTACTTTGCGCCGCTGCGCTCGCCGCTCGCTATATACATATATACACGCACGCTGTGGCTCGCGGTGCTGCTGTAGTTGCGCTGTCAGCTGTAGCGCGTGCCTAGCCGACAGTGGGGAAGCGCGATACTCGCGTACATTCTAAAAATGTATTTATATAAATTTTAGTTTTATTTTAATTTTATTAATTTTTGAAAGCGGAGCTTTACGGGGCGTTACAACTTTAAAGCTCAATGTATTTCAAAAGAAAGTGACATTGTCGATAATTTAACTGGTAAAAGTAAAGATAAACATATTAATCAGAAAGAAATACATATTGATATTCTAAAATGGA
This sequence comes from Trichomalopsis sarcophagae, assembly GCA_024372645.1. Classification (NCBI taxonomy): domain Eukaryota; kingdom Metazoa; phylum Arthropoda; class Insecta; order Hymenoptera; family Pteromalidae; genus Trichomalopsis; species Trichomalopsis sarcophagae. Next base: position 69,144 of record QLSS01000483.1, on the reverse strand, counting down.
TTAAAAAATATGAATTGGACAGCATATATTCCAACATAGAGATAGCTCTTAGGATGTGCATTTGTACCACCTTGTCGAATTGTTCAGGAGAACGATCGTTATCAACACTAAAAAGAACAAAAAATTATTAGCTGCACGGCAGCAGCAGGTCGGGCTTGCCACAAGCGAGAGGCATAGCCCGCATGCGCATCAAGAAGAGAGAGAGAGAGAGAGAGAGAGAGAGAGAGAGAGAGAGAGAGAGAGAGAGAGAGAGAGAGAGAGAGAGAGAGAGAGACAGAGAGAGAGAGAGAGAGAGAGAGAGAGGAAGATCACACTGGCCGCGCGAGTTGAGAATTTAATAAGTATAGGATGGATACGCGTTATTATGCGATATCGTTGCCTATCTTGTAATTTTATAAGTAGAAATATTTGAAAATATTCTAAGTTTTTGTACTCCAGGCATAAGTTGCTCGGGAGTTTCGACTAGGCGCCTAAATTGCGCTGGAGCTAGTGCTCTCAGACTGGTCGTGCAGGTCCTTATATAGGCCTGAGAACGAGCGGGGATCGAGCCGCCTAATTTACTCTCACATTCATACATTTACACCTACATTCATACCTATATAAAAAACCCACTCATACAATTAATTATACTAACTAGTCTTGAATATTAGAGCCTTGCCACTACACCATTCAGTACGTTTTGATTATTATATATCATTTAGTAGTCAGGACGTAACACATCTATACACGCACACCGTAGTGGACGACTCGAAAATCTCCATTCTCGATCCACTTCATAGGCGACAAAAATAGTCTTCCTTATACACTTAATATAAAAAGCACAGTGAACAACGAGGGGCAAATGTGCTTTTCCATACTCGTGCTCAAACATCATCCTCGCTTGAAAAAGTCCATTTTCGCCCCTTGTTGTACAATGTACTATTCAGAAAAGGGAGAGGGACAGCAGATGCTATTTTTATTTTGAGCAAGGCAATAAAAAATAAATTAGACAAGAAAGGAGGAAAGTCATATGCGTTTTTTGCAGATATAAGAGCAGCATTCGACAAGGTAAATAGAAGAGAGGTCTTCAAAATATCAAGAAAGCTAGGAATAGGTAGCAGAATAAGAAAGAGCGTAAAAGAACTGTACAAAGGGACCAGGAGCGAAGTCAAAATCGAAGAGGAAGCAGAAGCTAAAGAAATTTAACAGGATAATAGAGAGAAAAGGTCTAGAACTAAACAACGAAAAAGTCGAAGATAATAAATTCAAAAATAGGGGAAGGAGAAAAAAGGAAGAAAGTTTTTCTGGAAAGAGAAGAAGATAGAAGTAGTGAAAAACTTTGATTACTTTAGCTACATGTTTAAAGAAAACGGGAAAGAGGCACAAATTAAGAAACTTAATAAGAAGGCAAGCACGGTAATGAGTTCGATGTGGGGACTAGAAGTGCTCTTCAGAGACAACTGGGAACTAAAAATGAGTCTATTTGACATAATGGTGAAAAGTGTAATGAAATGTGGGACACAGGTGTGGAAGAGGAAAGATAAAATATAAAAGATACAGAGAATACGTCGGAGCATGTACTACACCTAGAGACTTCTTAGTCTCTCTCCTTGTCCCTGTTTCTAGCCTGTATCTCTTGATACAGGCTAGAAACAGGGACAAGGAGAAAAGCAATAAAATACGAGGCGAAACTAAGTTAAGCAAAAGAAGGTTTCCTTTGAAGAGAATGCTGGAAAATACTAAAAAAAGAAGAGGACAAAAATAAGACAAATAAAATATGCTCCGTGGACCAAAAAGACTAGGGGAAGAAATCTCAAAAATAAATCAAGCATGGGTAGTAAGTTAACAACAAAACAAACCCCATACGGGTCAGACCTCTAAGTCGAATCCCGACGACGGTTCCGATCGGGTAAAAGCCCCGGTGTCCGGCGCTGGCTCCATGGTTTATAGAAGGGGCCAAACTCACGAGGTCGTAAAAAAGAGGCGAAGAGAAGTAAGTAAGGGAAGGTAAAGCAAGGCCGTCTTCACCGGGGACCAAAACTCTCAATCTGGCTATGCAAGGCGACCATTTGACGGTCCAGAAGAATACAATCAGAAAAACAATCGAGTACGCCGAGGGTAGAACCAACGTGCACAGGCCGATTATTACGGGCCCCGAAATGGCGATGGAAAAGCTAGGAAAGATAGAGGAAAAAAGTACGTCTCTCTTGAAGGGGCCAGAGCTTCGCTTAGAAGAAGAATCTCTTGGAACAAGACCGAGGAATCAGGAGAGTTTGGCGAGCATTGTCAGTGCCAGGAGCATAGACAGCAACTCGTCAAAGAAACAAATCATGAATAAAGAGTCTCGGTAAAAAGCCATAAAAGTGCGTAATGAAGAAAAGGAGTGCATAGGAAAGCTGAAGAAAAAAGTAGACGAACTTATCGGAGACTGCCAGTCCACACCGAGGGATGTAGGACGTATAGCAAAGCGGGACGAACAACTGAAAGTTACGTTAGAGGAACTAAGAGAAATGCACGAAAAAGAAAATTTGGAAGAGGAAAGCTATCAAGATGCCGTTAATAACTATCAAGCGTGGCACGAGACACAAAAGAAAGCGAGGAAAGGTGCGCGAGGACGGCTCCTTAAGGACGCGGTCTTAGCTAGTACTGGAAGAAAGAGGCCAAGAAGAAGCTCGACTAATAGCCCTGAAGAGAAGAGCGTGGAAAAGCATGTCAGAAAGAGGCAACGACATGAGAGAACAGCAATGCAATAACTTTTACCCTGAGAGTCTCTCACAATGCACCAGAGCAATTGGCGAAAGCCAGGTCCAACAAAAACAAGCGTCCAGAAGAGATACTAGTGAAAGTGAGGCAATGCAGGGCGTACGCGAAAGTCGTGGGAAAAATCTGAAGGTATGTCAACCTGGACACCACTGGAACGAGAGTGCTAGAAGTCAAGCAAACAAGAAGTGGAGACATCCTCCTAAAACAAGGAAGAGGGTCCGACAGGACAGCGTTTACTGTGGGAGTAGAAAGAGCAATACTGGGCCTTGGACAGGTCAAAAAGGAAGAACGGAAGGCCACCCTCGAAATAGGGGACATGGACTCGAAAGCTACGAAAGAAGAGATAAGAGCAGCTATAGAAAGAGCCCTGAGAAAGCCAGACAATGGTAGAAGGGTGACCTTACTAAGGTCAAACACGAGGGGCCTTAGAATGACCATAGTGATACTTCGCAAGAGAGAGGCCGAGGTGCTTCTAGAAATAGGACACATTCGTGGGCCTTGTAAGTTGTAGAATTAGAAAGCGTGTGAAGGTAGTGTGGTGCCACAAGTGTTTAGGCTTTGGGCATTGGAAGGGCAACTATAATGGTGCATATAGATCGACCCTATGCTTTAAGTGTAGTGGAGCCGATCACTGCATGGCACAATGCCAGATGGAAGCGAGCTGTTCTCTCTGCATAAAAGATTGACAAAAGGAAGAAGGCTGCAAACATGTAGCTGGCTCCGGCGGTTGCATTGTATTCAGCCGGGCGATGCAGTAAGAAGAAGACGAGATGACGACTCATTTTACTAGAAAAAAGCGTAGAAACCTTTTTCACCCTCCCCACCACCCCCCCCCCCGCGAAGCAATACTTAACAGTGTCCTATAGGAGAATGAGCTACGTCCAACTTACTTAGGGTCGCTAAGGAGGACGAAAAGGATTTTGTTGCCGTTGATAGTTAAAAGCTAACGATAACGAAAGGTTTATTTGGTGAGAGTCCCACACAGGTGGTAGCATTTGGTACCATATCGTCTATAATGGCTTTGGCTTTAACCTCTTTCTCTATAAAGAAGAAAAATAAAGACACGCACACACATAAAAGCACAAACACACACACTCAGACACGAAAACAGGAGTAGCAGGAGTGATTGTTGAAAAGGATGCGTGGATTAAATAATAATATTTTGAGGTTTAAATAATAATATATTGAAAGGCTTGCGAGCCTAGTCGGCAGTACATCCGCTCTACTCGGATTCTTACAAGCAAGAGAAAATATGTAGTACAGCGTGGTATAGTTAGACTCTACGAACGAGAGTGTACAGTGTAGTATAGGCGCTTAGAGTATAGTCGCGAGGCATGCGCGATACGCTTGCTCTCGCGTGAGCTTGTCTGACTGTACGAAATCGTCAACAACCAGTAGATGGCGCGATGAGTACCGTTTTAAGTATGATGACTGCATAAATTCACACATTACAACAGTGATCACACACACGTACAGACAGTCAAATAAAAACATAACCAACAACACGGCATTACACGACTCAATAGGGTAAAGTGAGAAAACAGAAAAGTGTAAATAATGAAAGCACCAAAATTGTAAACACTGATAAAGTGACACAATAGAGAATTATTATTATTACTATACCCTTGATTATTTATTGGGTTGGTTATGGATAAATACTAAACTTTTTTCCAATTATTGCATACAAATTCATTGATAAAAACGGAGTAGTAATGATAATTTTGTTTTTAAATAAATCAACTAAGGAAAAAAATTCATTTTTGTTAATGAACATGATTTTACTAATAATTTCATATAATTCCATGGCATGATCATATACATATAATTATATACAATATATTTATGCAATGAAATAAAAAAATTAACGCGCTTGAAGTATATTTTATTATGACTCTAATATAATGTGCTTCTGACTGTACCTCTTAAGTGGTGTAGAAAACTGTCGACCAGAATTATAAAACGAAAGTAGCTGTTAATATACTTTACTACTCGTATCTGTAGAAACTGTTATAATATATCAGTACTGTTACATAATAGGGTAAAAGGTGTGAAGCTGTGGGGGGTGTGGGCGGCTCTGCGGAAGAGCTGCGGAGGCTTTCATGTTTAAAAAATTTACGTAAAAATAAATGATTATTACGTAACTGTCCTTCCCTGGCCAAGGCGGGTCTTGAGGTTAAGGAGGACGAGAAACTAAATTCGCGTGTAATTATTCACGATATCCCGGTCGACTATACTGAAGATGAGATTTTGCGAAGCATTATCAAGCTGAATCTTCCGAACTTAGGGCCTAACGACATCAAACTGGTCTCCTTGTACCCGGCGCGAGAGCAAAAATTTAGATCTTGCATTGTCGAGATTAGTCCGGAATGTAGAAAAGCGATGCAAAATTTGTCCAAGATTCACATCAAGTGGATGTCTTGCCGGTTTGCGGATCACATCTCGGTACTGCAATGCTTTAGAATGCTGTGGAGAGCATTCTCATGAAAATTGCAAGTCGAAGGATAAGGTGCGTTGTCTTAATTGCGCATCGGCGGCGCGCCAGTCTGTCCACTCCGCCTTCGATAAATCTAAATGTCCAATGCTCCGAAGCAGGATTGAGCGCAAATCCAGCAGAATCAACTATGGCCGCGATTAGTTTACCACAATTGCACAAGTATATGTTGTAACGTGGTAGTTCGACTACACGTTACAAGCGAGAATTTGCGCCGCGAGGCACCGACAACCGCGCAACGTGGCAAGGGGGAAGTAGTTCGCGTGGGGAGCGCGCGCAGCGCTGGCCCCGCGACCATGTGTTGCCGCATGAGGAGAGCTCGTCCTCTTTCGCTCCGCATCGCTTCTACCGATAGGACGCCTACGCTCTCTCCTAAGCTCTCGATCAACCTCGAAGCAACCGCATCCGTGAGCCATTACAGCTCACCTTCACTCTCGTTATCGTAGCAAGTAAGTAACAGTGTATTAGCGTGCGAACTAACTAGTGCGGCTGTGCCTCGGGTGAACGCGACGCGACACGGTTAGTGTGACGCGATGTATCTCGACGAACGCGGTAATGGCGGCGAGCCGAGTGTCGTGAGGACTCGTCGCCTGTTGCGATTGATGTAAGCTCTCGATCGTTCTCGTTATCGTTTCCTTGACGCTACCGTTGTCCTTCATTCAAGCTACCGTCTGCCTGTTCCACGCCCTAGCTCTCGATCGTTTTCGCTATCGTTCCCTTGAAGCTACCGTTGTCTTTCATTCAAGCTACCGTTTGCCTGTTCCACGCCCTAGCTCTCGATCGTTTTCGCTATCGTTCCCTTGACGCTATCGCTATCCCTGATTTCAAGCTACCGCTTGCCTCTTCCACGCCCTCGCTCTCGCACAAGTCCTCGCTATTGTTGCCCAGGTAGGGCGTATATCTCCTCGCTATCGTTCTCCTCCCGTATCTCACCTCCCCTCTAACGTTTCCCTCGTCCCTCCCCCCACTCCAACCAGCTACCGATTACTGTACACTACCGAGCTACCGTTAGTAAGTAATTCAGCGATTAGGTTAGGTTAGTCCTTTATCAGAGTACCGTTAAATAATTCTTAGGATGTACGAGCGTGTGCGTAAAGTACGAGTGAGTACTGGGTGTCGTCGCGCCGTCGCGTCGAGGTCGTCATATCGTGAATGGTTTTCGGGAATTAAAAATAAGGGAGCGGGTTTGCACGATGCGGTGTATGGAAAAATAAGCGTTTGATAGGTCGGGGAATCGCATAAGTCGCGAGAGTACGCCGCGACGGACGCGCTGGTCGTCGGGGCCGGTAGACGACCAGAGAGGCGAGGCGGGTACTCGCCCGCACCGGTAAGTCAGCGGGCGGCGCGCTGACGAGCGTGGCGTCGGCGTCGATTGTTCGGTGGGCGCGAGTGATCTCCCCGGAAGGAGATAAGACTTTCTAAAAATTGTTGCGGGGCCGCGTGAGCAAGTTCACTTCCCCTCACGATGACCTCGACCGGCGGTGTGGCGCACCGCATAATAGTTAATTAAGTCAGCGTAGTGCCTCTGGATTGTAGAGGTCGTAGATTCTCGGCGGGTTGCCGTTGGTTGTCAAAAGAATAAATGAGAAATAAAGACGACATATCATATCCGCAGAAGGCTTTAATGAGTTTTATAACCCACGACCCTCTTCGATACTCTACCCGCTCCTTGAGCTAGCCGAGCTCAACTCCCGCGCCGCCGGGCCTCAACACACGGTGGCGCTCACATGGAAAGGGGATCGCGGGATCCTCGGCATCTCTATGCCTGGCGCCCTGGGCCGAGGCGGCCCGCCGCCGTGTATGCATTGGGGTGTGACGGCGCGCGAGGGAGCGCTGGGCTGCCGAGCAAACCCCAGCGTTTCAATGTTAGGTCCGCGAACATAGTGCAATATAACTTAGAATATGCTTTTCATGTCTGTATAATTCGTCCATTATTTTTAAATTGATACACTGTATATGTAAATTGTAAGCGTTTTTTTTTTTTTTACTGGACGGATTCGCTTGCGTTGACCTCATGTTGTTATTTATTTATTTATTTTTTACTTATGTTTTGTTAATTTATTTTAAATGATTTTATTATTGTTATTTTTTTTTTTTTTTTTGATTTTTACTAATGTGCTAGGGCTTATTTATTGCCCTTTTCATGTAAATATGTATATACCACGCTATACTTTGTATCTCGTTATTGGCTAATAGGAACCTTGTGTCCTTAGTCATTTAATAAATATACAGGGTGACCCAATTTAAACGGGCACCGCTCATAACTCGTCAGGGACAGCCACAATCGAAAAAATGGTAGAGACCAAAGTTGTAGGATATCGAAGGGGCAACCCGATGGTGACCTTGGATTTGACATTGAACGCGTTTTTCAAGGTCATTTGAAGGTCAACTTTGGTTTTTTAGATAGGAACCCCATTCTTTTATTGCGGGAATGGAAAGAGCGGTAAATTTTACGTTCAGAATGGTATGTTCGGTTGCAGCACTGAAGGTCATCTCAATGTCCTGCAGCCAGAATGAAACCACGTCTACGTAATTCCTCTAGCAACGCCAAATTAAAAAAAAGTGGTAAAGACCAAAGTTGTTGTATAGGGGGGGGGGGGAGAATTGTGAAATCGAATTTGAGCCAGACCTACAAGGTCATTTCAAGGTCAAATTATTTTTTTTCAAACAGCACCCACTTTTTCGACTCCGGATCCTGAAAGCGTGTAAAATGTTGCACTTTAAACGAAGTAGTAAATTTAAAATAGAAGAAAAGATTTTAATCATTTAGCGTACCATTTCCTGAGTTTTGTCATCATTATAAAACTTGATGTCCAGGATCCACGACGAGGACGTAGCGGGGTGGATTTTCAGGTCCTACAACTATGGTCTCTACCACTTTTTTTTAATTTGGCGTTGCTAGAGGAATTACGTAGGCGGGGTTTCATTCTGGCTGCAGGACATTGAGATGACCTTCAGTGCCGCAACCGAACATACCATTCTGAACGTAAAATTTACCGCTCTTTCTATTCCCGCAATAAAAGAATGGGGTTCCTATTTAAAAATCCAAAGTTGACCTTCAAATGACCTTGAAAAACGCGTTCAAGGTCAAATCCAAGATAACCATCGGGTTGCCCCTTCGATATCCTACAACTTTGGTCTCCACCATTTTTTCGATTGTGGCTGTCCCTGACGAGTTATGAGCGGTGCCCGTTTAAATTGGGTCACCCTGTATACTCTACTCTACTCTACTCTCCAAGTTCCTGGTGGTCGTCGGTGTTCCTGCCGACGTCTCCCGGGGCTTCTCGTAGTCCTAATTGGCGGCTGGCGTTTTCGCCTCCCCCACGCCTGAGGCTGCTGGCTGCTTGGGTCCTCTGGATGTAGCACGTGATGGTCTGCGCCTTTACGATGTTCTATCGTGTATCTGTGATAATTTTAATTTTTTATGAATCTCATGCGTACTGTGGAGTTTGTACGGGGTGTTCAAGGTTCGATATTTTACTTTTGAGTTATAACGGTTACAAAAATGTTCACTATGTGTTGTATAATAAAAGAACGACGAACGATGATATAAATTCTCCGAAGTAAAAAGATAGGTAATTTTTTATTCTCTTAGGTGCATTTTACTTCCATCAACATTTTTGATAACTTTTTTAGAGAGTCTGAAATTGAAAAACTAAAAAAAATCTCTATAAACAACGCATCTACAAAATGTAAAACTGACTTTTCCATTATGTTTCAGTAAAAACAAAAAAAAAAATTAAACTTATTAGATCATAATTCACTAAATAAAAGCAGAGATACAGGTGTATACAAACAAATGCACACACGTACATTAATACGGACATCAATACGGACATTTTCAGAAAAAAAACATGTTTTAACTAAAAATGTATCAAAACAAACATCCAAAATTTTTTACTCAAATCTAAACATTACTGTTACAAGGATTCCTAATGAAGAAACCAAAATACGGTAAATAACATAGACAAATAGCTTTTTTTAAACTCGGATAATGATTTGAGAATTTGTGTTTGTGCCATGGATCTACAGCGCTTGTAATTAACATTGGCGCTTTATCATATTTCTCGTTTTAGAAAGGTATAGTTGTACTATGTACATGTTGTAAATAGAAAGAAAAAATTTCATTAACTTTACCATCTTTTGTCAAATATTTAAGTACCGTAAGAATGGCGCAGGACACTGAAGATGAAACAAAATATAGCTTCAATAGAGTATGGAACATTGTTGCTGCATGCATGTAATTAATCTGTACAAAGAAAATTCTATCTTCAAGTACAAGCTAGAAATAGAATTACGTTATTAGTATTATCCTTATAAATATAAAAAATTTTTAATGATTATCCTAGTGAGTCAGAACAAAATCAAAATATGTGGTTATATTAATTAACCGTAATTATTAACTGTATTAGTATACCCCTCGTTTTGGACAAGATAAACATTACCTTTACCACTTACCCACAGTGGCAGAGAAAATGCTTGTCTAGTGCCATTGCAAGGGGTAACGTCATGCGGTGGTGGGTAAAGCGGCGTCAGTGACGTCATGCAGGATCCGCTCTCCCTTCTCTCTCTTGCTCTCTTACATCCTCTCCCCTTCTCTCTTTCTCTATTGACCCCCCTCTATCTCTCTCTCTATTCCTCTCTCTTTGTGTCTCTTACAGACCCGCACAAATATATGGTCTCTCTCTATCTCTTTCTCTGTCTCTCTGATACACACACACTTTCTCGCGCATTCTTTCCCGCACATACATGCTGAGGTATATACCTCAGAGGGAAGAGCAGAAATAAAATATGCTTTGTGGACCAAATCAGGCCACCGCGTTTGCCATGCAGTGCGACCCATAGCAAGCCAAGCACTTTGTTCGGGGTGGGAGGTTCAAGAGAGTAGAGGTTGGCTAGGGCAGTATCGCGAGCTATACCCTGGTATGATGTTCCTAGTCTGGCACCGCTTACAGTCATGTATTGCTGCCATGTCAGCTGCCTCTATAGACGGGGGATCAAGGGTGGTTGGACACATACTGGGATGAAGACTATTATCGAGCATAGATAATTTAACAAAGCAAGGAGAGAAAGCGGAAAGAGAAGCTTTTGAGATCTGGAATAAAATCCATGATGCTGACCGAGAACAAGAAAGCACATGGGAGAAGATCGGAGACAGGCTGGACTCTTAACATTCATAAGTCTGTTAAAAGCGATTTATCGGCGATTATGCCACAGGTTAAGCGTCTTGAAAGAAGACAAGTGGCGCTAAAAAGAGCTAGGAGAGCCTTGGATTGATGCTTAGTAAAGCGAAAATGTTGCTGAACCAGCAGCATACCTAGAAGGAGGACAAGGCATCACAGATGATAGATGCATCAAACACGGTGACGACAAGAACGCTAAATAAGCATAAGGCAATGTCATCAAGCTAGGTGAAAGAGCAACAAGGTAACTACGGTAAGAAAACAAAGGGAGATAAGGAAGTAGCAAACTGGTTGAAACATCAAAAAGCCAATCACAGGTGTCTTAAGAAGAAAAAGCCCAGCGTCACAAGTGAAAACGCAGAAACTTTAAGAAGCGGTTAAAGCAGTGCTGGTAAAAGAAGCCACAATCAATACGTAAAACGAAGACGTCCGTAAAGACTCTTCGGAAAACTTACAACAAAGATTACAGGCGATTACACGTGAAAAGCTTAAAGTAGGTTGGGTTAATTGCAGAATCAGGGAGATTAGTCAAGAGATACGACCACATAGATGCTATAAATGCCTAGGGGTTATGGCCACATCGAAAAAATGTGTACAGAGACGTACGACAGAAGTAAATTCTGTTTTAATTGCAAAACAAACTGACATACAGCGAAAAGTTGCACGAACGCACTGAGTCTCATTCTCTGCCAGAAAAAGAATTGAGAATCAAAGAGTGACCATACAGCTAGTAGCTATACATGCCCAGCCTATTGAGCTGCATTAAAAGTACTGAAGAACTAACAAAATGAAGATAGTGCAGATAAATCTAAACCGCTGTGAGACAGCACAGAACCTACTCAATCAGAATATCTGTGAGAAAGAGGTAGACATAGCTATTGTGTGCCATAAATATGAGGATCTGGACAAACCATCATGGGAAACTGACACTACGGATAAAGCAGTGATCTAGGCATGTGGAAACGTTGCTTTCTGTGAAAAAATAGAGACCCGTGCAAAAGGATTTATATGGGCTAAGGTAGCAGGTGTCATTTTTTACAGCTGTTACGCTTTACCTAAGGCTCCAATCAAACAGTTTGAACGACTGCTCGATAGGCTCATACAAGACGCAGTAGGGAGGAAACCGGTACTGATTGCAGGCGACTTAAATGCGTGGGCTGTGAAGTAGGGCAGCATAAGGACTAACCACAGAGGTCGAATACGCCTAGAAGCAATCGCTTTCCTGGATTCGGTCCTAGTTAACCAAGGATTGGTCTATTGTCGACCTGACGTTTGTTAGCAGCAGCCTTAGTAGCTCTGTTGCTTCAAAAACAGTAAGTGAGCACTACACACATAGTGACCACTAGGCCATAATAATGGAGGTAGGAATATTAAAACAGGAACCCAGCGCAATTACAACGACTAATAAAGTTAGTTATAAAATGAAGTATTACGATAAGAAGATGTTCCTGTTGGCACTAGAAAAAATGCAACAGACTGTAACAGCAAACAGCAATACGGTGCAGGTGGCGATCAACATTACCGAAGCATGTGATGCTACTATACCTTGAAGAGTGACATACAGTAGACGACCACCAGTATACTGGTGAGACAAGGAGATTGCAGGTTCACGTAGTGTGTGCCACTGGTTTAGAAGAGGAGATCAACAGGCGAAGTAAAAATACTATAAAAATGGTATAGGGTAAGGAAATAGTATATGACCGTGGACAAGAAATGAAGGATACTAGAAGAAGTCTTAAGAAGAAAATCCGCGAAAACAAACGATTGTACCTTAAGGGACTGCAGAACGAGGTTGAACATGACCCTTGGGATCAACCGTATGAAATAGTAATTAAGAAGATTAAAGGAAGCTACAACAAAGTGTCATTGAAAGAGGTGTGGATGAAGAGGTTATTCCACCAATCACGATTGACGAATTATTAGCCACATGCAGAAGGGCAGGAAACAACAAGGCCACTGGGCCTAATGGCATTTCTAATATTGCATTGAAGCATGCTATTCACGCTCATCCAGAGGTCTATGTAGACCTGAACAATACATGTCTAGAAGAGCGAACATTCCCCATAAACTGGAAAAAACAGTGACTAGTCATTTTGCCAAAGGGAAAGAAACCACCGCAGGAGTCCTTATTATGCAGACCACTCTGCATGCTGGATATCCTAGGCAAGATCCTGGAACACATTTTCAAAACCTTACCTCGGATTCGGATTCAGCGCGGCTCGGGACCCTATGAAATATAAACAGTTTCCTACTAATGTGTCTGCAACGCTTATGTGCACGAACGGAATAGACGGTAAATAAGTTTGCGTTATTTTCAAAGTTTATGAATTTTTTACTCAAGAACTAAGAGAGATATCGAAAATACACCAAGAACAGTTTCTATTTGTATTTTCACGTAGAATACGAAAAAAATTTTGTTTTTGAAAATCTCGATTTTTTGACATTCCCGTCTGCCATATTGGATCCACCATCTTGAATTTTCAAAATCTGACCTCGGATTCGGATTCAGCGCGGCTCGGGACCCTATGAAATATAAACAGTTTCCCCTCACCATAGCTATAACTCTTATGTGCACGAAAGGGTTAAAGTTGGAACATTTTTACTGATAGGTCTTCATTTTTCGCTAAGGACGCTTTGGGTCCCAAGTTGAGTTGTACTTGGGTTTTGATGGTCGAATTTTAGCCAACCTTTTGAAAAATCTTCTAATACGTTCGTCTTAAGCCATTTCTGGTCCAAGTAGCAGTGAAATGGCCGATCGAAAGCAATTTACAGAATTGTGAGCTGCACCCGCTTCAAATATATTTGTTAGGAAGAACAGAATATTCTGTATCGACTTTTGAAAGGGATTGACTTTCTACTCTACACAAAAATTCCACCACTGTTTTAGGCACGATTCGTACTGTTTATGAGACGAATCTGCCAAGATCGCTAGCATGATTTCCATCGATGGTGCAGGCTCTCATCTAAGTTCTAAAGCTTTCCGGATAAGACCCCGGCCACCAGGGCAGTCTTGGTCCAAACATGATACATTGATAAGCTGGAAATTACAAGGCTATTCTTAGCTCGAACCTTAAGTAGAATTGTTACTAACATGGAGCAAAATACTGGATACCATGGCTGCGCTGGCCATTCCGGTACCACTACTATACCGCGTGCAGAATCATTTTTTATTTTACGTAACACTTTCAGAATAATTGAACACGGAGGGAATGCATAGAAAAAGTAATTTTACCAAGATATGGTAAAAGCGTCGATAGCTATACTGTCAGGGTCTCTTTGCCAGGAATCGTATCGTTTGCATTTGGTCATTTTTCTGAATGCTGCATTGGAAATTTCAATTCCAGTGTTTGACTGTAATCGTCGCGATTTTGAATCAGCTTCTTTATTTTCTTTTGAGGCGATATAAGTGGCATATATTCAGCATCTTCGTTCCTCGCGTCACTGCCATATTTTTTTTTTTTTTTTTTTTGCTAAATTATTTAGATTTCCGTATTGGACTCAGCCCATCCGATTAATGTAAGATATGGCAGTTGTATTGTCGATGTGAAATAGAATGGAGGAGTTTTTGAAATTTTTAGTGAAAATATTTGAACCAAAATCAGCTGCCAAAAGTTCCAAGTAATTTATATATTTTGATTTTTCATTTTCATTCTAATGTCCATTTGCTCTTTATCCGTTACAAAAAATGCCCCAACCTGTGGGAGAGGGGTCCGAGAAAATTTCCAATTCGTATTTAGAGTTTCTAATGTGACAATTTGGTGCATTGCTTAAATGTTTCCACCACTTTAGCTCTTGTATTTAAAATAATCATGTAATTTATATAATTATCGTAGTTGTCTTTAGTGCTAAAAATTTTGCTCTTTTAGAAACTTTCGTATACAGCCAGCTATAATCAACTGCCGTACAGCATGACACCAAAATTTCCAGTATTTTAGCAAAGTTTCTTATTTTTATTTTTTGATTCAGTTTTAAATACACAACTTTTTCAATTTTTTGTCTTTTTTCTCTTGACAGTTCTATGGTCATGTCCACGGAGTTGTAAATAAATCATAAATAATTACAATGTTGATGTAGATTCAATCTGTCCTTTTTTAATTAATAATAAAACCTAATTTTTTCAAGAATGCTAAAGTGGTGGAAACATTTTTAACGCAACTTTCGAATGAGTGTCCTAAGAGCAAAAAATCTTTAAGTTATACACTTGATACTAGACCTAGCTTTCGTAAATCGGAGATGACAGGTTTTAATATTTTTGTAAAAACGAATAGTGCTACATTTAAACCAAATGGAAGGCAAGTGAACTCACACAGTTAATTGTTAAATTTAAATCGTAGGTATTTTCTATATGATTCGTCTATTGTAATCAAATAACGCGCGTCTTTCAAATCTACGGCTGCCATGTAAGCGTCAGTTGACAATAATTTTTTAACCGTTTTTGAGTCAATAACTTTAAAAAGACTCGTGGGAATGTACTCATTAAGTGCTTTTAAATTTTAAGTGAACCTATTTGATCCATCTGGCTTAGATCTTAAAAAGATACTTGATAAAAATTGATCACGAGTCGCTGTACATTTGCATATAGCCCCTTTTTCTATTAATTCGTTAAGGAGTTATGAAACTTCACCTCTTTCTTTACTATTCTAACTTTTTTCTTTTGGCTTCCTTGATTGCACGGACTTTTTCATAAAAGGAATTTTAAAACCTTCTATCCAAGATAAAATTTTTGGATCTGACGTTATGATTCGCCATTCGTTAATATAAAAACGTAATCTTCTTGATATCTCCGAATGAATGTCGTTTAAAATTGCTTGACAAAGAGACAACGAAATCACAAATCGATGTTAAAAAATCAAGCAATTTTAAGATAGACCATAAGAAGACTCAAGCACTTTGTATCCATGACGAGATAGATCTTTTGAACAGCTTCGAGTGATTAAATAATTTTACCTAGGTTAGAACCTTTACAAGTTTTCTTCGCAATCTGCTCCGCTCGTATGAGAAACTAATTAATCTGCTTGATAATAAATGTGCCAGAAGAATCAAGTTCTGTAATTTCTTCAATAGCATCAACCTTGAAGGAAGTGGGGTACCTAAACAATAATCTGCATTTGCATTATCTTTAGTTGTCTTGAACTTAATATCGTAATTGAAATGTGCTAAGTAATCAGCATAATTAGTCATTCGACTGATCAAAAAAATTTGAAGTGATTTTTCTGGATGAAAAATCTGTGTCAATGGCTTGTCAATCCCGTACAATAGCTAAAGTTTCCTTGTCGATTAGAGAATAGCGTTGTTCAGTAGTAGTTATTGTACGGCTCACGTAAGCAATTGGTCATTCGATTCCGTTGCTAAGTTTATGTGATAAAACAGCTCCGAGTCCTACTTTGCTTGCATCAGTGGCGACTATGAGAAGCAAGGATGGTCGTATGGCATCCAGACTTGAGGAGAAATGAGAATATTTTTAAGCTTTTCGTATGCTTTATCAGCAGTTAGCGACCATTGAGAAGATGATGTAAGAAGCATGTCCTGAAGTGGTCGAGTTTTTGTAGCTAAATTAGAAATGAATGAATTGTAGTACGTAGCTGTACCAATAAACAATTCTAATTCTCGAGGTGTAGAAGGTTAGGTGCATCACGAATTGCCATGATGTTAGAATCAGATTTATGAAGACCTTGTGTATCTAGTTTATGTCCTAAAAATTCTACAGGATTCGTAGCAAAAACACATTTACGTCGATTGAGACACCATTCTCAAGAAGACGAATCCAACACGTTTCCAGAATAATTAACAATATCGTGAAAAATGTCGTATTCGTAATGTAGCTCATTACTTTAATCGTAGTGAGAAATTCGCAATGGATTAATTCTGTAGCTGTACAATTTGTCGGAACTTAACACTTTCTGCATATTTATTTTTCTTGACGTCGAAATGTGTAATTAAAACAATGCGAATTCGTTGATATGTACAACTTTCTGGTGTATCAGGTGCAACAAGAATTTTTAGAGCATTATTAAGTTCTGCACCCATATATACTCGGTGGTAATGCACACTTAAATCTCTTGAAATACTCACCGACTGTTGTTCCATCAGACAAAGGATATTCTTCATACTTGAACGGAGGAGCTTTGGGTTGAGTTTGAGTAGTAGATTCAGGCTTGTAACAAAAGTGGTAACTTGTGGAATAGCAATCCTTAGAGAATCCACCAACGTCTTTATCACAGCAGCAATCAATGCAGTAGAAGGTTCTTCTACGTCCGACATGGTTGTTAACTTAAAATAAAAATATGCACTTTTCACTATTTCTCTCTGCGTGTTATTGTATTAGAATAGAGGGAATCAAGTAATTGGCATTTTTTTGAAACCAGTTCTGTCACCAAAATATTGTATATGTATAGAGTGAACTTAGAGAAAGTGTAAAGATGTTTACTAAAAGACAGGTTTATTTAGAATGACAGTTATTTACAATAATATGAAGTTGCATAAAAAGCACTAGAACTTGGAAGAACGTTAATCGAAATATACTACAGAGGGGAAAAGACGGACAGTTTAGGGGGTAGGGGCACGGACGGCATTCGTACAATAAGGTGCGCAGTTGCTGTCCCGACCTGCGAAGCTAATAGAGTAATTAAAAACTAGCTCAACTCGCAACTGAGTGACAAATGGACCAATGCCAATGGGCAAAGGCAGGCTAGAGCTCTGATGGGCAGCAGCTCACGCTAAGCAGGAATAGGTTGAGGCTGGCTGTTGGCTGGCTGACGGGACAGTAGAGGGTAGGATACCACTCGTAGAACCTGAGACTAAGGAACTGTGGGAGCTGCAGGTGGTGTAAGCATGAAAATGAGACCACCTCCCAGCTGCTGTGTGAATGTCCAGCTTTCGCAGGGAAAAACAGAGAGTGTGGGGGGTTCTTATGTTGGGGTTAGCTAAGTTTTTAGAGTAGCTAAGTTCGAAAAGCTTGGAATCAATTTGCCGAGTTGCCGAAGCTATAAATAAGGATCTATAAAGTAATCACTAATAGTAAAGGAGGCACAGCACAATGGGCTTCACCTGAGTGCTCGACCGGCACGTCCCCGTGCAGGGGCCGCCGTAGTTCACCTCGGCCCAATAAGATTAAGAAAAGACTACTTAAAACATATGATGCTAATAAGTATGGACTAGCCACTTTAGTTGCGCTGACGCTTGAGTTGCGCTGGAACTAGTGACTAGTCATAGGCTGCGAATGGCCTTATAAAGGTTACGGGAAGAGCGGGGATCGCGCCGCCAAAAAAATGCTCACATTCATACTTGCACACTTACATTCACACCTATATACATTTTACATTAATACAATCAACTATTATATTAAAGTGTTTAATGTACCTATGTGCCGTAAAGCCATTCACATCTTTTCTCAATCATTTAACATCTGGGAGTTATAATGACACCTGGACATCATTATGAGACGAATATAATTTTAGGCCTTAAAGTTGTTAGGCCTTCTAATTTTTGGGCCTTGAAAATCTGTTTACAGCATTGTATAATTTTCCTTACCATTAATCGAGTACATACATAACCAACCAGAATACACTAAGATTTGGGAAATTCAACCGTGATTGCTTATTCCAAGCATTTGTCCCATTCTTTAATAATGGTTATTAATTTTCTAGATACTACTTTATGACATGTTACGTATGTAACATTTTCCATGTTTTTAATTCTTCATAAGATTAAACCCTCTCACATATTATAATAATAATAATCCTAATAAAAATCTTTCACAATTTTACGTATTTAGAAAGTACATTTTACTTATAATTGGCTTTTAAACTCTTTTTCTTGGTGTCCATTTTTTAATTTTTTCATCGAAAACGTAAAAATATAGTATACTAACAAAGAAGTTCTGTCAAGCTTGCGAATCGTTTGCTTTTAGTTCAAACCATGCAGTCAAAGTTGTGTATGATTAATCAACTCTTTTTCTGATTCTCCCTTAAAAAATACAAACTGTTCATTTTTTTAATGTACATTGCATATTGTTGTAAATGGTTAACATATCTTGTATTAAAATATTGTTTTATTTCATTGTTGTTGAAATTTCTTACTACATATTCGTTGTCATTATTACCTTGACTCATTTTCATAAATCATGCTTCTTATAACAATATTTAATCAAATATTGACACATTGTATAGTTGAACTTACTTCAACATTATAATAACAATTAAATTTCAACAATAAATACGGATTGTATGTTGTCATACTTTGTTGATAAAGGGGATATCCAGTATTATTAAAAGTATTTTGCTAATTAAATTGTTTCGGTAAGTTTTTGGTAATTTTATTTTTTTGTTTTGCTATCCATAAATGGTGAATTTAGGTTATTTTTACCACAAGTGCACATGTATCATTGATTGCTTAACGATATTATGTAACCTTGTATATTTCATTTCATCAGATATTTCTGCACTTATAAGTTTAGTAATATTATCTGTATTGTCGTAGTATGTACGTTAGTGTTATGCGCAAATTGAAATTGTGGGAGGAATTTATCCCATTCTTTGTGGTTTTCTTGTATATACACGGTTATGCGCGTTTTCAAATCCCGGTTTACTCTCTCTACCGGATTGCTTTGGGGATGATACGCTGGTGTTCTCTCGTGAATTATCGAATTCTCGTCTAAGAACGTTTTTATCGTATCATTAATAAATTCTCGGTCATTATCAGATAAAAATACTTCCGGCGTTCCAAACTGGGCGCACACGATATTTTCAAGTGCGTTCTTTACGTTCGCTGCTGTTTTCTTTTTTATTGGTACGCATATAATAAATCTGGAAAATAAGTCCTCGAATACTATCAAATATTACTTGTACGCGTTGTTCGGTTTTTGTCTGCTGGCATATTTTACAGTTTTTAACGAATCTGGCTGTATCTTTGTATGCTCCGAGCCAGTAGTAAAAATGTGTTAACCTATTATACGTTTTGTCTACTCCCGAATGGCCAGCTGACGGTTCGGAGTGCATCTCCTCGAGGATTTTGTCGCGCTTATCTTTCGGAATGACAAGTTTCCATGCGTCTAAGTTGACTACGTTCCAGTCTCTGTATCTGCGCGGGTGTTTTAAAATTTGATATAATCGTTTTTTATACCATTTATCTGCCGTAATTTCTTTGATTTCGGTCGCGTTGATTAGGACTGACTCGTCGTCTTCGAACATTCTCGAAAGCGCGTCGGGGACTACATTGTTTGTACCTTTTCTATGTACGATTTTGAAGTCGTAACTCATTAATTCTTGTGCCCAACGTCCTAGTCTTCCTACCGGATCTTTCTTTTTAAATAACCACTGTAAAGCGCTGTGATCTGTTATCACGGTGAAGGTGTCGCCTTCTATGTACGGCCTGAATTTCTCTATTGCGAATTTTATCGCTAAGCATTCGCGCTCGGTTGTGCTATAATTTAGCTCGGTTTTTCTTAAAGCTCTGCTTGCGTATGCTATTACTCTTTCTACTCCGTCAACTACTTGCGTGTTCGATGCGTCGCAGTGCAAGATAAATTCCGCGTCTGGATCCGATCTGTGTAAAAGAGGGGCTTCGGTAAGAATTTTCTTAATAATCTCAAAAGCTTTATCGTGCTCCTCTTTCCACGCGAATTTAACATCCTTTCGGGTAGTTTCGTGAGCGGATCCGCTATCGACGCGTAATCTTTGATAAATTTTCTATACCACGAGGCCATTCCGAGGAATCTGCGCAGTTGCCTCAGAGTTCTAGGTCTCGGGTAATTCCTGACTGCTTCGGTTTTCTCCGGATCTATCATTAATCCTTTCTCATTTACTAGAAAACCTAAAAATTTTACCTCTTTTCGACAGAATTTACTCTTGTCGCGATTTATTGTTAATCCGGCGCCGTTTATGCGGTTAATTAATTTTCTCAGCATTAGTTAATGCTCCTCGAACGATTCGGTCGCGGGCATGATATCGTCGAGGTTGTTATACGCGTACGGTTCAAGGTCGCCGATTAACTCTTGGAGTAGTCTCTGAAATGTCGCTCCACTGCCGCTCAGCCCCATGGGTAAACGCGTATATTGCCAAAGCCCGCGACCAGATATTGTGAATGCCGTAATTTCTTTCGACACTTCAGTTAGTCTTATTTGGTGATACGCGTTGCTTAAGTCGATCGTAGTTATGTACTAATTACGTCCATATACGGTAATGGATATGCGTCTTTTTTCGATAAACTATTCACGACTTGCATATTTACGCACATTCTGTACGAATTATCGCACTTTTTCACCATGACTATCGGGTTGTTCCAGGCGCTGTGCGACTTCTCGACTATTTCAGCTTCGATCAGCTTATCTAGCTGTTCGCACATTGCTTTCTGCATCTTTTCTGATACTGGGTGGTATCTCTGCTTTACTGGTCTAGCGTTGTGTAATAATTCAATT